>PVJN01020917.1:0-36390 GCA_004026805.1 Lasiurus borealis | reverse complement strand
GTTCGTATTTTAAGCAAGCTGTGAACAAATTGGAGCTTCAGAAGAGGATGAGAAATGTTACCAAAGGTCTTGTAAACAAGGCATGAAGCCATGGGAAATGAGACTGCTGGGCTTGTGACAGAGACTCTGTAAATATGGTTGATTGATGTTAGAAGAGAAAAATTGAAGGACCAAGATAACAGTTTCCCCCAAAAATATAAATGTAAAATATATAGACAAACTCTTTTTCTCTTGCACTAAGGAACGAACAAAAACAAGTAAGCTGTTTTAGCAGGATTATTCTAGGTTAGACACAGGAGAGAAGAATACCAATTGAAACATTTTTCTAGGGAAGGCCGGTCAGCTCCTCTGGTAAACTCGTTTAACATGAAGATAGGAGTGCAGTTGGGTCCTGATCGGAATCAGGGGAATGTATCCAATCACTGTTTCCCTAATGTTACCAGACTGTGGAGCATTTGATGCAGTGAAAACCCCACAGACCATATCCCCTGTTGATTCCCGTAAGCATCAAAAAATATTAGATGAAGCAAAACTCAATGGACCTAATGGGAAAACTGAAGTTACTTTTGAGATACTCCCACTAAGATGGTATCTTTTATTTTAAAAAAAATAGATGTTCATTCATTCATTTAACAAAATTTCATTAAACATCTACTGTATGCCTGGCACTTTTTTTATTCAGTTTAAATACTGCTGTAAATTAGACAAATCACCTGCCTTTGTGGAGATTATAGTCTATCACAAGCATAGCTGATTTAAAGTAAAAATCCTATCTAATAAAGAGGGAATATGCTAATTGACCCTCACGCTGTCACAAAGATGGCAGCACCCAGAGCCAATAAGAAGGGGATATGCTAATTGACTCTCATGACCTCAAAGATGGTGGTGCCCACAGCCACAAGATGGCTGTGCCCAATCTCCACAGCTCCACCAGGGCAGCAAACATGCTGCTCCACGTACCTGTCTCCAGAGTCCCCCAGTCCCTTCAGCACAGTAAGCCTTGGATGGCTGCTGCTCAGGTAACCAGGGCCGGCTAAGGCTTGTGATGCTGGTAATGGCAGCAGCAGAGGTGTGATGGGGTATTACCTTCCCAGATTGCCAGGTCACCTCCCACCCCTGGGGGCTCTCAAACTGTGAGAGGGGGCAGGCTGGACTGAGGGACCCCCTCTCCAGTGCATGAATTTTCATGCACTGGGCCTCTAGTAATAATATGAATACAGTAAATTGAACTGAATGCTCTAAGACTCTAGATCTATAGTGCTTAGGTTATTATAGGAAAAGTCTATGAATTTATGGTTTCTTACATATTATAATGAAGACAAAGAATTTACAGAGTTTTGAAAAGATCTCCAAGAGTTTAAATGAACAAGAATACGAATCTGAGGATCCTTTTCCAAAAATCCATCTATTCATTTACCATTCACATTTTATCATTTTAAGATGAAGTCAGTTTAGGAGGTGTTTTCCTTGTCCCTACAAGCATTTTTCTTCACCTTCTAGTCACTTCTAGTCAATGAGGAAAGAGGTCAGGAACTTGTGGCCTGAGCAGCCTGTGGCAATGCCACTTGCCTTATTGGAGGCAGGATCGGGGCTTCCCGTTTGGTGAAGATCTGTGTCTAGGCACATTAGTCAGGTGTCACTTTTGGTTTCATGAGAAGAAGAGCATCTTCACATCCTTTCCCATGTGTCTCCCAGAGGATTCCAGGAGTGGCACTCTGGCTGCACAGCCAAGACAGGCATGCAAAGGGGATGGCTGCCTATCGATCAAGTCCATTAACACATTACAGGCAGATAAAAGGTATGCCGAAAATAATTCCACTCTCCTACCCATCGCTCCCAGAATCACTTGGCAGGAGAGAAGCCTGCCTGGCAGATGTTACAGGAACAATTCATTTGAAGTTTCAACACTGATTATACCCAATACTCCACCTCTCGTGAGGGATTAAGCATGAATTGCAATTTTTGCTTTATATTTGAAACACAAAATTACTTGGCTTAGCACTTTGGTATTAGAGGTAGTATCCATGATTGGTATTCTTTTTCTTACAAAAGTTATAGACCCCAGTCATATTCACCCTGTGATGGTTGGGGACCTGTCCTTTTTCACAAATAGCAAAATCTTCTCCCTGTGCACACCTCTAAGGTTTTGGCAGCCTGCAAACCTCTGGAGACAGGTGGCCTTCTAAAATTTGACTTGTACAAACAGAAATTTCATGAATAGTTTATTATAGGTTATATTTAGTTTATATTACCCTTCTTCTATATAAAGAAAAGAGACACCCAAAGGATAATATTTGGATCTTTTGAAGATAGGGGAAAAAATAATATTTCATGAGTCTAACTACTTTTGATTCAGTTCAGAATCCCTGGTTAGATTTCTGTCACCTGCCTATGGAAACTTTTTTTTATATGTTTTATTAATTTTTGTACAGAGAGGAAGGGAGGAATTTATTAATTTATTAATTTTATTAATTTTTGTACAGAGAGGAAGGGGTAGTTAGAAACATCGATGAGAGAGAGACATTGATCAGCTGCCCGCAACCAAGGTACCTGCCCTCAACCAAGGTACCTGCCCTTGACCATAATCAAACCTGGGATTTTTCAGTCCGCAGGCTGACGCTCTACCACTGAGCCAAACCAGTTTTGGCTGGAAACTTTTTAGAAGTTCTGTGGAAAGATATTTTTAATGAAAATTTTGAAGTATTATGGTTTAATTTTAAATTCAGATAACTCAACACTAACTATATTATACACCCACAAACTTAAATAAAGGTAGAAGATGCCTCTGCAATAATTTTCCAAAGTTTTATTAGCCCACTCATAGGAAGATAATGGATGGAGATAGACCACATTAAGTCTCTTATACTTGTCTCTTATGAAACAAGATAATTTAAAATTATAAAACCCAATGTTTACCATCAGTATGCAGGTAAACATAAGAATTATTCAAGGTACATTTACATTAGAGCAAGCAATCTGGAAGTGAGTAAAAAGAGCCTTTAAACAATTCATGACTTTTGAAGAAGTAATTTCATGTTCCAGAAAATTAGTTCAGAAGAAAGAAAGAAGTAAATTGTATAAACAGTCCTTTTAAAAAGACTACTTAAATAGCAAAAACTCAAGTAGCAAACAAGAGAAGAAACACTGCACTATTATCTTATCTAATAAAAGAGAAACATGCAAATTAACCATCACTCTGCTATGCCCACAGCCAATCAGAGTGAGTATGCAAACTAATCCAACAAAGATGGAGGTTAATTTGCATATGCAGGCATAGAGCAGTGAAGCCTGCTATGGGGGAAAGGGGGGCTGCAGAGGGAGCTACTGAAGTGGTGCTCCAGACAGAAGAGAGGACTTGCTGGCTCTGGGAGAGTGGGGACATGCCAGCTACTGGGAAGCTAGGAGTGAAGGCAGAGGCCTATTCTTGCAAGAATATCATGCAACGGGCCTCTAGTATATCTAATAAAAGAGTAATAAATTGACCATCACTCTAGCACACAAGATGGCTGCCCCCATGTGGTCAAAGATGGCTATCCCAATGTAGACATAAGATGGCCACCACAAGATGGTCAGCAGGGAAGGGCAATTGGGAGGGACCAGGTCTGCAAGGAAGGGCAGTTGTGGATGATCAAGCCAGTAGGGGAGGACAGTTGGGAGTGACCAGGCCTACAGGGGAGGGCAGTTGGGAGGGACCAGGCCTGCAGGGGAGAGCAGAAAGGGGTGACCAGGCCTACAGGGGAGGGCAATTAGGGGAAAACGGGCTGGCAGAGGAGTAGTTAGGCATCAATCAGGCTGGCAGGGAAGTGGTTAGAGAATGATCATGCTGGCAAGCAGAAGCAGTTAGGGGCAATCAGGAAGACAGGCATGCGAACAATTGGGAGCCAGTAGTCCTGGATTGTGAGAGGGATGTCCAACTGCCCGTTTAGGCCTAATCCTACCAAGATCATACCTAAACGGGCAGTCGGACATCCCTCAAGGGGTCCCATATTGAAGAAGGTGCAGGCTGGGCTGAGGGACACCCTCCCCACTCGTGCACAATTTGATGCACCAGGTCTCTAGTCTATAATAATAAAAGCATAATATGCTAATTGGACCAGACAGTGGAACAACTTTCTGGTTGAAGCCAGGGCTTCGAGGACCGAGCCCCTTGCAAGATCATTGGGGTCTATTAGTGCCCAGTTATATAAATTAACATTAAGTAAAAAAAAAAAAAAGCAAGAACAACAACAATAAAGTTATAAAAAATATATAAGTGCTCAACTTTGCACTGGCACATTCTCCTTAGAATAATTTGTTGAGCTGTATGTTATTTGTATATATTTTTTTGTAGATACATCAATAAACAAACTTCTAAAATGTATTGCTGAATTTTTACCAAATTTAGAACAAAACAATTTACATTCATGGAAATAAAAATTAATGTATCACTCCCCTAAAACTAGCTAAATAAAACTAATCAACCATTCCAATGTTTATATAGTTCCACTTGGGAAACTTAACCTAATCATGAAATTGAGCATCTTCTTTATAGGACCTGAAAAAAGGTAAGAAAACTATTTGAGAGTTCCAGGGAAAGACAGACTTACCAGGCATCATCTAAAAAATAATAATTTATTATGTAAACAAGGAACTGACATTTGTCTTCTCTTCAACACCTGTTCTAATGTAAGCACATAAGCCTTTTATTATATTTCACCATCACATCAAACTGAAAGTTATGTATTCAGTGCTTAATTTGTGCTGTGCGCTGAGCACAGTTGGAAGCTACAGAACTGCAGATACTGAAGCCCTGTCACCTGGCAGCAACACATTTGAGGAACCTGATTCTCAGTATTTCATAACAGAAACTCTTGTCCACACACACTGAATTGCCCAATTTCTCAAGGATGGGATGACAATAGCTAAGCACATGGCATGGCAAGAAAACAAACTAATCTACAAATTCAGAGCCCAATGTATTGCTTCTGACTCAGATGTAGGACCTGCTTCCAGATATTCAGATATCTTGGAAGCCAATCAGTTTTCAGAAGGTTTTTCAGTGATTATGGACTTAAAGCCAATGATGGGATTGGAGAAGAGTTTTCTCTCTGTGAGGCCCCTGTACCCAGTAGTCTGCCACTATTGTACAACCAATCACACTGAATGAAATCTATTAATTTTTATACTTGTCTTATGAGTTTTCCATGTACTCTTAAAGAGCAGAAGCCATGCCTTAGCTGCACAATTATTATATTTTGAATTGAAATAGTTAAATTGGACTCTCTTTTCCTAAAGTATATCCCAGATTGATCATAATACTAGCCAATTCAGTATGCATAAATCCCTTCAAAATTACCAAGTAAATTACCTGACTAAGGAGTGGAAAAAGGAATAGAAGGCAAGTGAAGATGCCAGGAGACCAATCAAAGGGCTGATAGGTAAGGGCTGAATGGATAAGTAAATTGTTATATCTATATATAATAAAAGCCTAAATGACCAATACGGCAGAACGACCAGAATGACCAGTTGCTATGATGTGCAATGACCACCATGGGGCAGATGCTCAATGCAGGAGCTGCCCCCTAGTGGCCAATGCACTCCCACAGGAGGAGCACTGTTCAGCCAGAAGCTGGGCTCACAGCTCACAAGGGCAGCAGCAGTGGCAGGAGCCTCTCCTACCTCTACAGCAGTACTAAGGAGCAGTGATCTGAGCAGTAAGGAGCAGTGAGCAGTAAGGAGCAGTGAGCAAGAGGGATATTGGGCAGGCAGACATTCCCCAAGGATTCCCAGACTGTGAGAGGGCGCAGGCAAGCTGAGGGACCTCTGCCCCCAGTGCACATATTCGTGCACCAGGCCTCTAGTATTCATATCATGGAAAACTACAGAATAGTGAAAAAGAACAGAGTGTTAATCTATGCAGCAACATGAATGAATCTCATAGACATAATGTTACATGAAAGAAGCCAGGCCCTAGATATATACAGTGTGATCCCATTTATATAAAGTTCAAGAACAGGAAAAAAAATACTTATGGAGATAGTGGTCAGCATAATGCTTTCCTTTGGGAGAGTAATAACTGAGAAGGGCAAGAGGGAAACCACTAGAAATGCCCCCTATCTTGATCAGGGCAGTCAACTCAGGATATGTATGTATGTGCACCTAAAATGTGGACTCCTTACTGTACTGTGATCTTTTCTATAAACTCTTTATTTCATGTAAAAATATTTTAAAAGAGCATTGGTGGCATGGCCTAAGATGGTGGCAATACAGATTTGCAGGAGTGAATAGATTTGGGAGAGATATTTAAGAGGTAAACTCATTGAGAAGAAAAAAAAATAAGCCAATGCCTGCAAAGTGTTTAGCACATGGCCTAGCCTATAGTCAAGCTCAGCAAATGTGTGTTATAACAAATGCCTGAAAAGGTTGGTGAGCCGGATAAATACAATAATGTATGCAAAGCACTCAGATCCTTGTCTGGGATTCTCAACTTTTTCTCTTTAGTTGCTTATTCTGTAACTGTTTTCATATTCTTTCTGCCTTGCTAGATCCTGCTTTCCTTGCTATATTTGGAAGAGAAGCAGTACCCTCCTAAGGTATTTTCACAAACATTACTTTACCTCCTCTGTGAGTTTTATTAACTAAGTGCACTATCCCAGCTGCCTACATGTTGGCCCTGCCTCAGAAGCACTAAAGGTTAAAAAACACATGCAATTGATGCATGTACACTTTTACTTTCCTGGTTGCTGCTTTGTCATATCAGGACTGTTAGTGCCATTTCGTGCTAGAGTGTGTCAAGAGACTCACTGATAGGGTTAAAGCTCCTTAGCATCGTGTGGAAAGGACACCCCAGCACCATCTGTCAGGCTTGCAATTCTATTAAACTGCCAGCATGATAAATGACAAAGAGAAGGCATTAGGACAGGAGAAAATCTACAGTGAAACTCTGCGGTCATAAAACAAGAAGAACCCAAAAGGATGTAGGGTGAGTACACAAACCATCTTTATGTAAAATTTTCACTTGCAAGGAAGGAACAAAGAGACTGCAATGAAACTCCTGGGACCAAGCACAGGAGAGGCAGACGATCAGTCACCCCTCGGCCCGATGTGTGATCACAGATCAGTGATGCATGCTCCAGCAGTTCCATCGCTGCTTGCAACCAGGTCTTCTGGGGCTTGTTGGAGCACACCTTGTCTACCCTGTGTGGGACATGGCATTTAGTTAGCTTCTTACTCTGTGTATCTCCTTTGCCTTTGCCCACAAAAATAAATCACATCTTTGAAATGGAAAATCATTTGGTTACTTCTCTTGAATGAAAAATTATCTCAAGAGAGCAACTCACCCAGGGTACTGCTGCCTTGCTTCTAAATTTAGCCCCCACCAATGACATTTGTAAACAGAGCATAAGCAGTTTTTGACTATTTCGGTTTTGGAATGAGTTCCAATGAGTTTCATTTAAAGTCACCAGTAATAACCCCAATATTAAAAACAATACTGACTTTATGGATGTTAAAAGATGACTATTAAAATGGTTGAAATATACCTTCGTCCGCTAACAAAGGAAGTAGTGCAGCAAAATCATGAATAATCTCCATAGATAAAATGTTGCCTGAGACTGATTTTGTAAAAACAAACTTTATAAACACTGAATAACAGTTAGCATTTATATCATCTTGGGTTTCCCTCACACTCTAATCCAAACTAGTAAAACAAGATTAGAGTAAAAATGCAATTATCTCAAGTGACAAAACCAAGTATACCGGATTCATAACAATGCTGCCTCTTCTGCATTTTCTGTCCTTATGCTGGGTCTCCACATGGAAATGCTTGAACGCAGCAAACTAAACATTATTCATTGCATGCCTTGGGTTGAGGACATACAGTGATTTTTCTTCTGGATTTAACACACATGGGATTGGAGTATTTTATTGCCTTGGAAATGGAAAGTTAATAACTAAGTTAACCAGTTGTGTGTGTGGGTGCTTCAATCAGATCATTAAACACTGACCTTAGTACGTTTCTTGGGCAAAACCAGAAGAAAACAAACTTAGGAAACAGACCCAGGTAAACATCTCCTCTCTCTTCAACGATATAGACATATGATGCAATTATCCATGCATTTCAAATGAGGCAACACGCACTTAAAATATCTGGCAGTTGTTCCACTACTCAATTTGCATGTTCACATTGTATTATGTTAAAGGAAAGAGAAATGAGGTCAGCAAATTCCGTAAGAGCCCTGTTGCTCTTTGACAACTTACTCAATATAGAAATAAATATCCAGTTACTTATACATTTCTCCCATGTTGCCATATTGATTAGATTAATCTTTGTTTTGCTTTTCCTTAATAGGTTTTCTAGGAATATTCTTCAATAATTCCATCAGTAAGAATTCATGGTTTAAAACCACTTTGGGAAAAGGCTGGAGAACTCCAGAAGAACAAGCCTATGCCTTCTGGATGAATTTTATTCCTCATTTCCTCCTAATAGCCACTTCTCTATTATTCCACAGACCCCAAAAATCAAGCACTCAGGAACGTTTATGGCAATTCATGGGTATACAGTCCATGGAAAGATAAGAGAATGCTGTGAGGTATGAGAAACAGTAGGCTATGGTCTGGTTTGGGGTCACAGCACTAACATTCATCAACTCGCATATTTTACAGAAATTATAATACCAGTACTTCTCTTGCTAGATGACCACAGGTACTACCATAAGCACTTCATGCTTATCATTTCATGCCAATCCACACAAAAAATCCCTATGGTCAGCATTAGTTTCCCAATTGTTAAGACAAGAAATCTTAGGTTCAGAGAAGTCAATAGCAAGTCTAAACCTGAGTGTTGAACTGGCTCAGTCCCACCCCACACACTGCTGCAGCATATTTCACTTTAAAAATTGCATAATAGCATTTTCCATGCTTATGTCACAAGGATGCTGGGAGAAACCAATGATAAACATATAATATGTGGAGCACTTTGGGAAATGAAGAGTGCTACATACACAAATGTATAGGCTTTGTATAATGCTTAAATCATTGGGCTTCAAATTACAGAACATCCATCTGAAACTGGATTAAGCAAAAAGAATATATTGGCCCATTTAACTGGCAAGTCCAAGAGAAAGGACTAAATTCAAGGTCGCAGACAATGCTGTCAAGGTTTTCTCCTCTGGTCTTTTATCTCACTTTTCTCCTACTGTGGCTCGTCATCATGCAGGCTCTCCAAGAGGCAAAATACTCAACCAATTCTCAGCAGCAGGGCGCTGTCCTAGGTGTTACAGCAAATATTCCAGGATTACTTCTTATTTCATCCCTAGACCAATCACTGGGGTTATGGAGTGGTGTGATATCCTGATTGGTTTAGCTCTGGATCACATGTTCACTTCTAGAGCTTAGAACCAAGTCAGCTTCCCACATACCATATGGACTGGGCCTGGGAGTGGGGCTGAAGATGAGAAGCTCCAAGCAAGCTGGAGCTCTCTTACCAGCGAAGAAAGACACACAGAAAAACATTCACTAACATATTTTAATAATAAACACTGTGCTTTTTATTTGGATGCAAGAGGATGACAGAGAATGCCTAGTATGCAGTGTTAGCTAATTGATATGTGTAGAATGCTATAAAATAGTTATAAAGTGCTTCCATATGCAATATATCATTCTATTCTCATTATATCCTTACCAAGTACAAATCACAATTTTACAGATGAGCAAACTGAGTCTCAGTAGATTTACCCAAAGCCTTTAAGTAACAGGAAGCACCAGAACCAGAACCTCTTCTGATTCCAATTCACTACTCTGAAACCTGGTGTAGGTTTGATACTGTGGATCTTGATTAAATGTGCCCTAAAAGCAAATTTGCTTTAAAGAAGGCATTACTAACAACAAACAATTCAGAAAATGTCATTCCAACCTATACTTTGGGGAAACATTAAAGTGTCCTTTGAGTGTGGACACTTGCAACTAAACATGCCATTCTAATACTTCTTTATTATATTAGACATTCCTGGTGGTAATGTAAATTGTTGGTACAGTTTTTTGGGAAGACAATCCCATATAATAAAAGCCTAATATGCAAATATACCAAATGGTGGAACCACTGATGGAATAATCAGTCGCTATGATGCACACTGACCACCAGGGGACAGACACTCAATGCAGGAGCTGCCCCCAGCCCTGAGGCCCCAGGCCAGGCAAGGTGGGTGCCAGCAGGGTCCCACCTCCCCCACCATTGGCCGCAAAGAGGGAGGTGTCCAGCAGCCACAGCAGGGAGTGGGGCTAGCAAGCAGGCAGCCACAGATCAGCCCTGACCACCAGCCAGGCCTAGGGACCCTATCCTCTAATTTGGTGATCTTACCTAATAATAGAGAAACATGTAAAATGACCGTACCTCCACTACACCCACAGCCAATCAGAGTTAGAATGCAAATTAACCCAACAAAGATAGTGTTAATTTGCATATGCAGGCAGGGCGGGCAGGGCCAGGGCCCACTCTTAGGGGGTCCGGGTCCATCGCAGGTGGGCAGCACCAAACACCACCCACAAGGTACCAGGCCATCAGGCCAGGGAGGTAGAGTAGGCAGAACCAAATGCTAAGCGAGGTTTCTGGGTCCATCGCAGGTCCCAGGAGAGGCAGCGGCCTGCCTAGCCACTCCTGCGGGGCCCCGGGAACATCACCGCCCAGGGAGGCAGGGCCGGGCCCTGGGCACAGATTCACAGCTTCTCCGAGACCAAGGGTAGGAATCTGCCTCACCTGCAGAGAGAGAGAGGTTCTGCAGTGGCCCCAAGACGTAGGTGGGCCAGGCCAGGGATCAAGAGGCATGGAAGAATGCCCGTGCGAAGGGGCAAGGACCTGAGGCGGGGGTTGAGGAGAGGTGCCACCTCAGTGGAGGGGTGCCGCACTGCAGGGTACCAAACTAACTGGAGTGATTCAGACAAGCTCCCAGTGCTAACCCACCTCGCCCAGGCAGTCTTTGCACTTCAGATGCTGCAACTCCTGCTGCTGCCTTGACCCAAAAGGAAGCCGGAGCCGACAGGCCCCAAGGTACAGCATGCCTTGGTGGTGAGTGTAAAGCCTTCCACCTGCTCCGGAGAAGGGAGGGCGGTAAAGAATGGAGGCAGGGGATCAGGGAGAGGAAAGAATGTGTAGCATCTGCAATAAAGAGGTGCTTGAAAGCCTGGAGAGAAGGTTTGTTTTGTTTGCCTAGCGGTACCCCTTAAGAAAAGCAGAGAATATGGCTCTGAGGGCTCCCTGTGCACTAAGTCAAGTTCCACAGCCAACTGGAACTGGCCTCAGTTTCCTGGTCTGTAAAATGGATTAAGCATGTCCCAGTGCCTTCACAGAGCTCTGATGGCCAATTGAGATACTATGTAAGGAAAGTGAGGGAAGAAGCGAGCAAGAAAAGGAAAGGCAAATAACACAAAAAGAAAGACTGGAAGGAACCTGAAAACCTATTGTCACTTAAATAGGGAATATATGATGTCACATGGGTACTGGAAATATCAGGGAACACTTTGTAAAGTATACAATTGTCTAACCACTATTCTGTAACTAATATAAAACCTGAAACCAACACAAAATAATATTGAATTTAAAGAAATGAAAATTGGAATAAAATTTTTATAAATTTCAAAGTTTAAATAAAGGCTGTAAAGGAAGAAAGGGGGAGATTAAAAATGGTGTTTTTCATTTTACCACTTTATTGTCTTTTCAGTACATGAAAAAGACAGTTGTCTTTATATGGTGCTTTTATACTTTTCTAAGTCATTATCTCATTTTAATTTCAGGGCAACTTAAAGACAAGATAATTATTCCCTCCACCATTCAGAGAAAGGAAATCTTGGCATCTGGTTCCAATGATACAATTATAAAGCCCTTATTATAAAGCAGGGTTAAGTAACATTTTGTGTGAAAAGTCATATCTATACTAATAAAAGCCTTAGGGGTGATCAGGCCACCAGGGGAGAGTAGTTGGGGGCAATCAGGTAGGCAGGTAAGCAAGCGGTTAGGAGCCAGTGATCCCGGATTGTGAGGGGGATGTCCCACTGCAGGGGTCTCAGATTGGAGGAGTGCAGGCTTGGCTGAGGGACACGCTCTCCAGTGCATGGATTTCATGCACCGGGCCTCTAGTAAAATATAAAGAGCTACAAAGATGTCCATATCCTTTGATTTCCAATTCTATTCCTAGGAATTTATCCTATGAAAATGATTAAAATAAATGAAGAACAATTCATGTATATAAAAAACATTCTAGTAACATTAATTCCAACATCACCATTTTATAGTTCAAAGAGATAATATATGTAAAGTGCATAGCAAGATGTCTCCTGATCAATTAATGTAGGCTGCAATAAATCCCTGGTTATTCTCGAAAGCTAATGGGCCTTGTTTTATCTGCATGGACGGTCCTTTTTCCCAGATACCTTTTACGCACTCCTTCTTTTCTTTCAGATCTCTGCCTCAATGTGATGCCCCTGCCCCAAGAGGACTTTCCAAACCACCCTTTCTAAATAGCATACCTGAGACTGATTTTGTAAACCAGTCTTTTTTAATCTCACTGTTCTTTTTTTAATCTCCTTCCCATGCTTTGTTTTCTTTAAGACTTATTTCTACCTCAAATGTTAAGTATTTATTCATTTTGTCTTTCTCTTCCTTGTGAAACGATAAGCTCCATGAGGTCAGGGGCTTGGGTGAGTTCAATGCAATGTGTCCATCATCTAGAATAATATCCTGAATAATGTTGAATAATATTTTTTCCTGTCTTGATTCTTCTTCTTCAAACTTTCACTTCCATATTTTTTAACTTATCAAAACTTTTTACTTTTCCAATTCCGTTTTTTGTTTGTTTGTTTGTTTGTTTTTGTTTTTGGTCAGAAACAGGGCTCTCGGTCTCAGAAAGGTTCTGACAAGCAGATCCAAAAGGCCTGCTTGTGGGGCAAAGGGCCAAGACTTGAACATATAAACTCAGGCCAGAGCTGATATTCTTGGGAAGGATACATAAGGACATGTCTTATGGTGAATCCAGAACTCGATAGCCAAGTCACAAGGGAAGAATGAGGGATCTAGGACCTAGGGTACCTATCAAATCAGGTATAGGTCAGGCCATCAGCCTCAGAGAGGCACAGAGGAGTGTGTTCTCAAGAATCTTACCATAGAAAAGTTAAGTTTCTAGGGGGAATTTTTAGCCACTGGGCCATATGAAATGCCAGAGAAGAACTTTATTGTTGAGAAACTTAAATCCAAGGCAAAGATCCAAGTTACTGGGATACAAGGAGGACTGATACACTGGTCAATCATGAGCCAAGATCTGCCTTGCAGAGAAGTAAACTCCCAGACATTCCCAAAAGCAACTCTAGTAGCCCAAGCTTACTTCTTCAAAAGAAGAGCTGTTGATAGTACACTCTCTGAAAGGAAGCTAGGCACAAGGACAAATGGTATAGAGGATGCAGGGATGAGGTGGCTTTGTAATATGGTGACCTGGCCAGACTGTACCACTTAGCTCAGAATTCCCATCCACATAAGTTTCCAGTTTGGAAGGACCAAAAAAATATACTTCATTCAAGATTTGGAGGGTGAAAGTAGAGCAGTGGCCATTTTTATTTTTTGTGCTCAGAAGGTGGAGGCAGGATTTTTATAGTTCACACGTGTTGCCTATCTGCTGGCTCACCTCATTAATGTGAGGCAGTGACTAGGCCTGTAACTTTACCCTCCTGCATCTTCTCCCACTTCTGGCCAGGTATGTGGTAAGCTTTATGATGAAGGCTACCAACTTCTTTCACAATCACCCATGGCATCAAGGTGGGAGGCAGTGAGGATTGTTCTAGCTCATGCTCCTGGGTTCCAGTTGGTCCTTTATTTCCTCACTCCCCACCCTCTTTCTTTCCCACTTTCTGCCTGCAGACTTCAGAAACCATATCAGCTATGAGATGACAATCCTACAGAGACTGTTTAGCCAGCTCCCACAATTGTATCCTAAGAAATCTCCACCTAAAAATCAGATATATACAAATTATGAAGACATATACCCTACTGATTTTGTCTAATTGAACCATGATTGATACAAAATGGATCTGTGTGAAGGGTAGAGCTTGTCTGCCAAAATCCATGATTGGGCTATTTTTGTCTCAAAAAATAATTTAAAAAAACAACATTAAAAGCCTCACATCATGAAAACCTAATATAATTTAATTAATGTCAAGTTTAAGTATTAGTCTGCTCCCAAAAGAGAAGATTTACAGGCAAAAGCAAAGTGTGATAACAGAAAATTCTTGACAAGAAAGATAATTATGCAGAAACTTCTCAAATTATTTACTCTGAATAAAATGAATGCTTATCAGTGATGATGGAGATCTATCCTATTAGGTTGTTTAAAACAAATTCCCACAGACCTCCTTTTGACTCAGTAATAGATATTTCTGAGCATATAATCCATTTCAATAAGTCTTTGATTCTGCCATTTGATATGAATTTTGTAAGTTCTCTTCTTAAACAAATTACTTAACTGGTTGGGAGATTGGAAAATATTCTTGCAAAGAAAAAGTGCTTCTCAAATTATTAGCTTGTGAAAGCGGAATTACTTGGCTTTTGAATAAAGAATCACTATAAATATTTAGTAGTTTTATATTCTGATGTGACTGTATCAATCTATCACACTGATAAATTCATTAAAAATTGAAGCCTGGAATTTGGGGTCTGCACAAGCTCTGAATTATTCATTCCACCATAAATCTACCGGCATCCCTGGAAGATGTATCTATTGGCGGTAAAGTTCCACTAGTGTGCATTTGTAGGAATAGGCGAAACAACAATGTGTCTCTCCTGTTCTGAAGCAGAGAAATGCTAAGTCTCTGCAGAAAGTTCTCATTTTCATAATTAAAATATGAGCAGTGTGGCTATATCCACAAAGGAAAACAGGCAATATTCTCAGATTTCTCTTGATTTAATGGACTGTTCAAAGAAACCTCAGACTCCAGTATTCCATTCTAGGCTTAGGATATTTTCATTCACACAAAAGCAAGGCAGTGAATGAACAATGAATTTAATAGCGAAGTAGAGTTGAACTGAATTCAAATTGTTAACTTCATGTACATCTGTCAAGAAAAAGAGTTGATGGGAGAAACAGTGTGGGAGTTCTGCCTTTGTTGTTGGCTCTCTCTGCCTTTTTTAAGATTATATTTATTAAATATATTCTCTGTATCAGCATCTGGGATTTTTATTTTATATATAATCATCTTTAACCCACAGCTCCACTAGGTGAGATACCATCATCCTCCCCCATTTTTTTATTTTTTAATATATTTTATTGATTTCAGAGAGGAAGGGAGAGGGAGAGAGAGATAGAAACATCCATGAGGAGATTCATTGATCAGCTGCCTCCTGCATCCCTCCTACTGGGGATCGAGCCCGCAACCCTGTTATGTGCCCTTGACCCAAATAAAACCCTGGACCCTACAGTTCGCAGGTCAAAGCTTTATCTACTAAGCCAAACCAGCTAAGACCTCCCCATTTTAAAAATGAAGAAACTGAAGTTCAGAAAGGTTAAACAGCTTTTTCCAAGGTCACAAAACTAGAAAGTGATGGTGCTGGGATATGAACCAGGTCTATCACCAACTATCTATGCTCTTAATTACTTCTTGCTACAAAAAAATTACTTCTGACTTTACAAAAAAGTAAACATAGAAAGAGAAAAGCTATTATGTGTCTTTGGAACTTAGTTCTTGCATTATTCATCTATGAACCAAATCACCTCCCACCCCAAATTAGTAGAATCATTTATTATCTCATAGCACTATAAACCGGGATGGGAAAACGTAGGTTTATTGGTTTTTCCATGGAAAAATACATGTAATAAATAATAATACAAGAATAAACTGTTTTCCATACTCTGATCATAAACCAAGAATTTGGCAGTGGTTTGGCTGAATGGTTCTGATTTAGGTTTCTCATGGAAGGTTTGACGTCTGATGTGACTTCACCTATCTGCATCCTTAACTGGAGTTGGAGAATCTACTCACAACGCTCTCACCCAGATAGCGGCCAAGGTGGTGTGACTGTTGACAGGAGGCCTCAGTTTCTCTACACGTGGGCCTTTCCTCAGGGCTGCTTCAGCATCCTCACAGCTTGATAGCTGACTTCCCTCAGAGCTAGAAATCCCTGAAACCAAGGGAGAAGCTGCAATGTCTATGATCTGTCCTCTGAAGTCATCCACTGTGACTTCCACAGGACTCTGTTAATCACACGGGTCCACCTTGATTTGCCCTAGGAGGGGAGCACGTAGAATGTGAATACTACCTCATGCCTTCCAATGGTGAGTTGAGGCTCCCTGGGGGTCACCTTGGAGGCTCATCACCTCAGTCTTCCTGCTCTTCTTTGGCAGTTCACAGATTGCATTAGGCCAGTGACAGTGTGTCAATGCGGGGTCAGAAGGTCAGGAAATTACTGCAAAACTGCTGATGTGCATCCCAGCAGCTGCACACGGGTGAGCTCAGACCCTCGGCTCCAGTAAGGGAGAGAGTGTTCTTCGCGGTTCAGAGTGGGTGGCAGTAAACAACAGGACTTAGAGAAAGATGGCTTTTAGGAGATGGACTCTTCAGAGAGAAAGAAAGTCAACATAAAATAAGACTTTGGGGAGTGGAACATAGAGAACTGGAAACTGCAGGAGGGAGGAGGAAAGCACTAAAGATGGAAGACAGAGGTGGTTAGGTGATGAAGGGAAAGCACGTTTAAAAGCATTTGAAGCAAAGAGATCAAATTGCAGGAGACCCAGGCTTGGCAGTGAGTCGGTATGAAGGAGACCTTGTATCCAGAGCACCCATACAGCATGAGGGTGGGAGATCAGAAAGAGGACACAAAACTAGAACTGGGCACACACACACACACACACACACACACACACACACAAACACACACACATATATATATATATTGCAAAAGAAACACATATTACTGAACACTCAAATAGTACAAAAATAATAAAAGCAGAAAGTAGAATCTCTCATTTCCTAAATATGTCTACCACTTACAGTTTAGTGTATGTCCTTGCAGACCCTTCCCGAGACCGGAGAGTAGAGAAATATACACGATTGCCCTGTGTGTATTGTATTGCACTTCCTATGTTATTCAATAATATGGCTATGACATCTGTATCAGTTACTATAGAAACACTTTGTTCTTTTTAAGTTTCTTGATACTCTGTTTTATGATTGGTGCAAGGCTTATTTAACCAATCCCCTACAAAAGGATATGTGAATTGCTTTTAATTATTCACCATAAGAAACATGCCCAATGAAACATTATATGTAATATCATTGCATAACTGTGGGAATATTTCTCTGGGGAAACATCCCAGAAGTAGGATTGCTGGGTCAAAGAATATGCACATTCAAATTTTTAATAGATAGTGCTTTTACTTGTAGATTGTACCAAAGTGCTTGTGTGTATTTTACATTAGATATTTATAATTACCTTAACTTAGGCAACTCAAGAGATATCAGCTTATTCGTAGTATGAATAAGTTATAAAATAGTTCTAAGCCTAGTATGTTATGGAGAGAATTCATGCCATTAGAAAGAGTCTTATTAGTATAGGGTAAAATGTCAGATGAGCCAGACAATATATTTACCCAGGTAATTCTGTACATGTTCTCATGGATTTCTAGTCTTCACCACAGGCAGGAAAGCACAGCTAGAAGGGGCCCTAACCCACCCCCAGCCCTACCTGCACCCCTTTCTGAATTCATGGAAAGACTGCACTCTAAGTGAAATCAATCTTCCCCAAGGACCTCAGTGCAAATCAAGGCTTAAAAGAAATGAAAAGCAGCTCTGCTTTACTAAGATCTGAGGACTAGTAAATAGGTTAAAATTTCATTTAGGCCAAGCTTCCGGATAATGTGAATGTTTTTCCCAATGTTATTTTCTTCTCCTCACAAATACTTTCTACACTTCTAGCTTACCCATTTCTCTATCTGGTCATATCTTCTGTTAACTGAGTTATAGGGAGACATTCAAACACCCATTCAATATTCATTTGTCTCACTCTTAAGGATACTACCAATCCATAATCCCCTCCCCTCAAAGCCAGCCCACTAGCACCCAGGCTGACAACCACCTTAAATGGTGAGAGTACTGAGCTGAGGTGATGGGCTGTGGAACAGGAGTCTGGATGGCCAAGGTGCTCATGGACAGAGCAACTAAGATTCTTGTAGAATGATTCACACTGTCCCCACCCAATTTATAAAACCAATATACTGAGTTATAATCTTAACTAATTATCTACATTAGTGGCCAGGGGGACAAATCCGCTTCTTAGCAAATAATGACCAGAAAAGACCCATTGAAAGCATTATTTCATGAGCATTGAAGGCAGAGAACATGGGCTGGGGTGGCTCCCTTATATAGGTGGTCCCCATCTGATGTAAACACTAAGTTTTATTCTTATTTGAGTCCATGAGCTAGTTGGTGTATAAAATGTTTAGAATCCTGATGTACAACTTCCCTTGGACATTGTTAAGCCACTAACATTAGTTTGTCCAGTAATTCAACATATATTTATGAGAACCTGTGTGCGCAAGCCACTGTGTTGGGGCTACTGTCAAAACGGTCCTAAGTATACCCCGGCATGGTCTTTTAAAAATATATTCATTTTAGCAAAGCCAGTAGGGTAAGAAATACCCATATCCATGTCCAAGCTTGTAACTATCCAGAGTAAAGTTACAGAATAGGGAAGGGCCGGCTGGTAGAGCTGCAGGCAGTGGTTTGGGATCTTGACCCACACTTGCCGGACCCTCTACAACAGTCCACATCCCATTAGGTCAAAGCATCAAAGGGTTGGCTTATGCCTTCTGATGGTGATAAAACAGTCCTGGAGTCCAGCCTAACTCAAGAACAGCTTTAAAAATGCTACCTGCTAGGCTGGAGTGAGGCCATTAGGCAGAGAATAGGTAAGTTAACACATGGTTCTTACACATGCTAGCATAGTGTAGTGTGCGAGAGACTGCTAGTAATGCCTCTCCCCCAAATTTATGCCTCCTCTTCTGTAGTGTGAATATGTTGCTGTAAGGTAAATGTCTAGTCATAGATTTACTTCCCAGTGTCCCTTACATCCAGGTTTAATCATATGACTAGTTCACGCTAGTGAAATATGAGTAGAAATGATATGTGCCATTTCAGAATATTTTATTAGTGAAAAGCAGAAGACAGAAGGTCCGCAGATGGAAGGAACCTGGGTGTCTGAATGACCATAAGTCAGAAAGCCTCGTACTGAGCAGAATTACACACATTACACTGTTACATTACAGAGAAATAAATTTATCTTGTATGAATCCACTAAAAAGTTTGAGGTTTATTAATTATAGCAGCTAATTTTACCTTAATAGAGAGGAAGAACTACACTCAAGGAATAAGGAGCAAGAATCTATTCCCTATATTCTGTTTATAAGGGGAAAAAAGGAATTTGGAAGTTTTCTAACTCACAACACTTAGAAGGAAAAAGTAGTTAGGGAAAAGGTTTAACAAGTAGTTAACTCATGTCAGGGCATGAACAAACTCCTGTCTCAGAGTAAATGTTCTACCTCTGTTCCCCTGGTTTCCCATCATACGTGAGTTCTGCAGGTGGGGAGTGGTCAGGAAGCAGCAAAGAGAAAACTGGATCCCTCTCAGGCTTGTCTGAAGAACAGGCTTCACATTCCCAGTTGGGTGGGCCAGTAACTAAGGCCACTGGATCAAGGAGCTGTCCTTGTAGAACCTGTGTGTGAGAGTATTCCCAAATAACTACAATACCAGGCCGAGTGAGATGCTAGGTGTCCTATCCAAGGGCCAGTGGGAACTCCAGGGGGAGATGTTTCAGTCCCTAAGAGTGTGTGGAAAGCTGAGGAGAGGAAGGCATTGGAGATTAATTCTGAGGACAGAGCATCATGTAGCAAAGGCTTTCATGTGGAAAAAAAGGCCCAGTGAGAAAATGGTGATTCTTTTGTAAATGGTCATTCTTTGCCTCTCTAAGCCTCTCCACAATTTTCAGATTGCTTCAGCAAGTTTTAACTCTTCTCCTGTTTGCTTTCACCAACCTTTGGAAGTGAGCCTCCCTGTTCAGCCTGCCATGTAAAATATGTGATATAAGCACAATACTTGCATGTTGTTTCCTTATCTTTCTATTAAAAGCTCATATTCCTTACTCTATAAAGTGTATGTCTTCAAAAAGCCAATTATGTTTATTTAACCATGTTTGCTTCATTGAATTACTATGAACAGGCTCGTTCTGCATTTGCTTTTGGTATAAATTCTTCTGACTTTATGTTTCCTGAATCAGATATAAAACACTGGTGGCCACATATAAAAATCAGACCAATTACTTCCCATGATTGGAAGCCTTTGGAAGGCTATGCCCAATTAATCTAGTCACCATTTCCCCTCCCTAAGGAGCAACCTGGGCTCTTAGGTCATGGACTAACAACTGTAATATGCGTGGGTCGATAAAAATAAATAGAGCAATACATTGTAATCAGGGTTATAACCCTTATGGGATACCTTCTCTTCCAATGGCTTGAGTCTTTGAAGGATCCCAACAGCATCAAGAAACAGGGCTCTGGGATCATTTTTACAACAAATGTATAGATTAAAAAACTCTCTTCATAGCAATATAAACAACGATATTACTGAAAGAAAAAAATTACAGGTGACTTCATTTTTACATGTTCTTCTAATAGTTTAAGCATGGACTATCTTAACAGTGTACTTTGTACTTATATTATGTGTCTACAATTATTATCATGTTTATTTTAAGAAATTATTCATCTCATTGAACTAGAAATTCATGTTACTACTTTCCCTTTTTACAGTCAAAGAAGATCATTAATCAATCATAGAACTCTATCTTGATGAACCTGGAAATAGTCACATGATCTTTAACACAGCTCCCCTGGCAACTACTAAGAATCGGTCATGAGATGAAATCAATCTGCCATTCCTACCCAAGGCTGAGAGCAGCTCCGAGTGTCCTGGGAGCCACACAGTCTATACAACAGCCTTATCATTTCACAATATATACAAATATCAGATCATTATGTTGTACACCTGAAACTAATATGTTATCTGTTCATTACATCTCAATTTGAAAAGAGTCTAAAAGAAAAGCTTACCTTAGAGCACATTCAGGGTTCTCTTTTTCCCTCTATTTCCCACTCTGAGTTTCTGCTGGATGGATGAAAGGATAGTGAAACCATACACTGAATGGCCAGATTATTATGATCTCTGAATGCATAATAATCTGGCCACTCAGTGTCTGTGTGTGCGTGTGTGTGTGTGTGTGTGTGTGTATTTTAGAGGCCCAGCCATGAATTCATGCATTGGTGGGGTCCGGCCAGCCTGGCCAAGGGGAGGGAACATGGGCAGTTGGCTGGCCTGCCTGCTGGTCAAATTCCTGGTCAGGGGGACAATTTGCATATTAGCCTCTTATTATATAGGATATACACAGAGTGGCCAGATTATTATGCGTTCAGAGATCATAATAATCAGGCCACTCAGTGTAGGTCAGACCAACTACCTGGAGCAATTTAATCAAGCCTCTGGGACTGGTGGCTTGGATTTGGCCAGCAGGGATCTTGACACAGGCTAATTTTATGACCCAGGGAAATGTCTCCAGGCTTTGCTTTCCACATTTGTAAAATACAGCATTAGGTTAAATGAGCGATCAGGGTCCTTATTCCTCTAAAACAACTGATTCTGAGAGCTGGGAGTAGTGAAAATCCAAATAGATGAACTATGTTGTCCAACATTTCAAGCAAATAAAAGCTGAAGACCTTAATAAGAAAACGGGGGCTCAGAGGAGTTGAGCTAACTTGCCCAAGATCATACATCAAATAAGAAAAAGCTCTAGAATTCAAATATCTCTTGGCACCAGTGTCCACTCCTTCCAACATCCTTTTTAAAATTCTAGAAATGGATTTAAGATGAGGAGAATGTATGACATCAAATCATATGAAACTAACAATATTCCACATTTTTTTCTACTACATATGGCACTTTCATATGAAACGAACAATATTCCACATTTTTTCTACTACATATGGCACTTTCAAAAGTCTAACCTAATAGTTTACTCACAGATAATCCTTGCCCCTGTTGTTTTTTAGTTGATTTACTTTGCTCACCCATCTCCCTCCAATCACCCATAGAACCAGGTGATATGATCTTTGCTGGTCTCTAAGTCCTGAAATGTAGTAAGCTTGGTGCATCATCCAGAAGTGGCTCTGACTCCTGAAAATGTAGAAATTCTATCCACCAACAACCACAAAATTGCACAAACACCCATCTCAGCTGACTTAAAATCTGAAAGGAGATCTATATATATACACGTAATCCCACCCAACTACCCTGCTTTCCCATTCCACATCCACTCCAAAGCTTCCCTCTGGATGCCTTTATCTCCCTGTCACCTCTCCCCTGCTTCCCATTCTTTATTTAGTCAATTGACTTAGCTTCTCTGGAGGCAAGAAAAGATCATCCCTCTTTAGCTCAGGGAAGAAGGGGGAATTGAGCTCATCATCGGAAGAAGCTTGTTGGAAGTTGGAAGGACATGGGTTGTTTGAACACTCCCATGTTAATCACTTCTGCCCTAACACAGCTCTCAGGTTGGTCTGTCCATACTTCCTCCTTATTGTATTTGAAGTCACAAAGAATGAAGAGTTTCCTTGAATAATGATGTATTGTTCGTATATTTTAGCACTCACTCTGTATTTCTGCATTTTGGAGGACTGGCTAACATCAAAGACAAAGACTGGGCAAGAACAGGTGCTCCTGGGAAATGGGAAGGAAGGAAGAAGACAGGCAGGAGTGTCCTGGAATAAACAGAATAGAGAAATCCTCACCAAGTGGAAAGCTCTGAGGCGAGTTTGAAGGATTTATTTTTCTTTTTAATAAAAATGAAAAGCATTTTATTCATGTTTTGTCAAGAGGATAATTTGTGCCACTTTACCGAGTGTACCGAAGTGCTTGTGTTGGACTGCTGTTATAGCTCTCACATCCAATTAAGTAAATACGAAAAATACCCTCCAGCTTAGACTTCAGACAGAGTTTGCCATTCATATTCATGAAGTGCTCACTTCTGGTCTAACCATCTCTCCCTCCTCTGGTATCTCACAGCCTCTATCATCTGCCATTTCCAGAAAAGAGAAGGGTATTTATTTAGCACTTGCCCATTTACTGACTTTTTTTTTCTGTTTGGAGATAGTATGGCATATGCAGATGTGGTTCATACCTGAACATCAGCATTTTCTAGCTCCGCGAGCCTGGGCAAGTTCTTGAATCTGAGTGTCAGTTCTCATATGTGGGAAGCTGGATGGTTCTCACTACCTTGCCAAATGGCTGAGAGCACTTAGTAATGCTACCAAGGCCCTGACTGTCACACGGCAGAAACGCCTTTACACCCCTTTCCCCCTTTTTTCCATTTTTATTAACAAGCCATAAAGCTCTGGGGCAGGACCTGTGTCACTAACAGTTTTATACCCTTAGCACCTCTCCCAGTGGTTAGCACATAACCTGTAAATGCTTGCTGCTGCTATGCTCTGGCTGTCAACAATTAGGATATTTCCATTGCTTCTTTAGAAAGGAATTTTGATGCTAACTTCTGCTAAGGAAATTTACAATCAGACACCACATGCAAATTTTCCCCCCATCACTTACAAAATCACAAAAACACACTCACAGTCTTTTCTGCTTCCAGCCACTGGTAGTAAGACTTATGTACATTTAATAAGGGGAGAAACAGCTTTCTAAAGATCAAGGCAGTGATCAAAAAGCATCCAGACGCTAGAAAGCATGTTAGGGGGGAAATCCTCATGGGGAAAGATCTACATGGGATACATGCTAGTCTTGCAAACCTAAAGTGAGGGATGAAAAATCTCTAATAAATTGAATGACTTGTATGATTTCTTTCTGCTGAAAATATATCCTTAACCATTCCTGTGGGTGGAAAGGGGGGATAACAACAAAGTGGGAGAGAGCTTGGAGATATGTAGCAAAAGACATGATGGTGCCTTGGAGAGGAGACAAGAAAACAAAAGACTTCTTCTCTATCTGCATGCTCACCTCCAACAGAGACTTTTTCAGTCCTGCTGAGATCCCACAGCTGTCGTCTGGCCTCTCTCTGTCCTGCTCAGTAGAGGAGAAGCAATGCTGAAATTTGCCACAAACAGAATAAAAAGAAATACGGCCAAGTGACCAGACCTGGGAATGAAGGCAGCATCCCCAAAGCCATTGGCTTGGACCTTCCTTAAAAGTGCAGCTGGTATAATCTGCCCAAGAAGTGGGCCTTCCAAGCAGCACCCCACCAGCATTACATCTGAAGGTCAAGCTAAGTGAGCCCTGTCTGTGGATCAGGCTTTGCCAGTTGTTCTGTTTCTGTTGGAACACACAAACCCCCTGGAAGAGTGGGAGCTATTGACACTTGATTATAATAATGCCTGCCTTAATGTAAGCCTGCAGTTTTATCAAGACTCAAATATGCACAGTTCCTTACTTCCAGGATCTTTCACTGTTGCCCTTTTGATGCTAACTTCTGCTTTCCTGCTTTCATGCCCTCCTTTTCTCTTGACAACCATTGACCTATTCTCCATTTCTATAATTGTGTCATTTCAAGAATGTTATATAAATGGAGTCATACTACATATAAACTGTTGGAATTGGCTTTTATCACTAAGCATCCTTCTCTGGAGAATTTTCCAGGTTGTTCTGTGTATCAGTAGTTTGTTTTCTTTTTTTTTTCTTTTTGCTGAGTTGTAGTCTATGACTCAATACACCACTGTTTGTTTAATCATTCACCCACTGGAAGAACTGGGTTGTTTCAAGTTTGAGATTATCTGTAATAATAAAAGCATAATATGTTAATTAGACCAGACAGCTGGACAACCTTCTGGATGACCTTCCAGACGAAGCAGCGAACTGCAAGGGCCAAGCCCCTAGCACAAATTTTGTGCATCAGGTCTCTAGTTATAAATAAAGGGAGTATAAACATTTGTGTAGAGGTGTTTGTATAAAAATTACTCTTCAATTCTCTGGGATAAATGCCCAGCTAGATTAGATGGTTGTTACATGTTGAGGTGTTTTTTTAAGAAACTGCCAAATTCTTTTCCAGAGTAGTTGTACCATTTTACATTCATACCAATGACTGATTCCATTTTTCCATAGCTTCCCCAGCATTTAGTACTGGTGGTATTTTTTTTTATTTGAGCAATTCTTATAGATATGTAGTTATATTTTATTAAGGCTTTAACTTTCATTTTCTTAATTATGTTGAACATCTTTTTATGTGTTTATCTGTCATTTGTATATACTAGTATTATTTGGTAAAATGTCTCTTCATGTCAATTGTTCATTTTCTAATTGAATTGTTTGGAGTTTTATACTGTTAAACTTTGAGAGCTTTAAATAATGTATTCTAGATATCATTCCCTTGGTGAACATGTGGTTTGCAAATATTTTATTCCAATCTATAGCTTGTCTTTTTATTCTCTTAACAATATCACAGACCAAAGTTTTTTTTAATTTGATGAGTCCAATTTATCAACTTTTCTTATTATGGATCATTTTTTTGTGTGTGTCAATTCCAAGAACTTTTTATCTAGCTCTTGACACCCAATATGTTCTTCTACATGTTTTTCTAAAATCTTTCTAAATTTTAGGTTTTACATTTAAATTCATGATCTAAGGACAGAAAATTCTTAGATAATAACTGGTCTATTCCAACATAATAGCATAGAATAAAACTTTTGACCCCCTCCACCCATATTAGCAAAAGCTAAGTGAGGAGCCTTGATTTCCATCCTCACAGGCTCTAATGAGGCACCCCTATGCCCTTTCCAGGGAAGACCAAGTAGGAAGCCAGAAATTTTAGCCTTGCCAATAATGAGTCTTCTCTATACTCTCCTCCACTGTGTTAGTGAAGGCCATGTGGAGAGCCTATACTTGCACCCCACCAGGCAGATAGCACCTCTCTTCCTTCCCATTGGGTATTTTCAGAGGTGGCCTAGGGTAGAGTTGGGAATTTCACCATCACCTGATGATAACAAGGTTACCCTATTTTCAGTGTCAGAAGAAACTATGTATAGAGCTGGAACTTCCTTCCAACAGTAATGAACACCCTCTCCCTCAGGTATCAATAGAGCCTGAGTGGGAAACATGGACCTCTACCTCAACTTGGCAGTAGCAAGGCAAGGCTCTCCCTTTCCTGCCAGAGTGGTGTCAGGTAAACCCAGTTAAAACAGAAAGTTTAACTGAGATCTATAACATAATCTAAAGTGCTCAGTTTCAACAGAAAATCACTTGGCATATCAAGAACTAGGAAGAGGAGGTACAGCAAGATGGCGGCATAGGTAAATACCTACACTGCTGCCTCGCGCAACAATTTCAAAACTACAACTAAAAGACAGAATGGACTTCATCCAGAACCACAGGAAAGCTTGGCTGAGTGTAAGTTATATAGCTAGAAGAAAAGAGAGGGGCTCACAGAGACCCAGAGGAGCTGCAAAAAGCTGAGGTACAGAGACGTGCATGCTGAGAGAATGGGTGCCAGAGTACCTGGCTGGCTTTCTCTAGTGGGAGGGAAACGAAGACTCCCAATGGCATTGAACCACTTATCTTACGACACTAAACCCCAGATCCAGCCAAAACTCATACGGGGGGAGTTTCGACTGTGAAAAGGGAGAGGTGCATGGAAATTTAGGGGAGTCGCAAAAGATCAGAGGTCTAGTGGCGCGTATGGCACTGAGCAGAGGACAGATTGCTGATTGTGTTGCTGCCTTTCGCGAGTGAGCAGGAGACAGACCCTCCTAACTGTGCCACTTCTGACTCCACTAAGCCCCTGTTTCGGGTGAAACCCTAGGGACCTAGACTCGTGTGGTCCTGGTGCGCAGGGGAACTGGAAAGGCAGCAGTCTAGAGGCACAAGGAACACTCCAGCAATTACCCAGTCACGTGAGACTCAGGGGCTGTGGAGGGCGGGACTGACTGGAAGGCAAGGCAGTCTCTTAAGCCCTGAGACTCCTCCCATCCCAAGCTCAACAGAGGTTTCTTCGGTTTTGCAAGTCTGGTATCATAAGGCTGAATTCAACACAGAAGTTTCCCTGGCATAGTGAAAATGCCAAGACAAGGGAAGGGATCACAAACAAAAGAAATGGAGGAAAAACAACGACTGGATATAGAGTTCAAAATCACACTTATAAGGTTTTTCAACAATATGCTAGAAAAGATGGATAAATTTATCAAGTCCCAAGAGGAGATGAAAAAGGACCAACCAGAGACACTGACTGAAATGAAAAATATTATACAGAGTCCTAACAGCAGACTAGAGGAAGGCAAGAATCAAGTCAAAAATTTGAAATATAAAGAAGCAGAAAACACTTAACTGGAAAAGCAAGAAGAGAAAAGAATCCAAAAATGTGAAGATAATGTAAGGAGCCTCTGGGACAGTTTCAAGCGTACCAACATCAGAATTGTGGGGGTGCCAGAAGAAGAGAGAGAGCAAGATACTGAACACCTATTTACCTATTTAAAGAAATAATGACTGAAAACTTCCCACATTTGATAAAAGAAATAGACTTACAAGTCCAGGAAGCACACAGAACCCCATATAAAAGGAATCCAAAGATGACTACACCAAGACACATCATAATTAAAATACCAAGAGCAAAAGACAAAGAGAGAATATTAAAAGCAGCAAGAGAAAAACAGTTCATTACCTACAAGGGAGCACCCATACGACTGTCAGCTGATTTCTCAACAAAAACGATGCAGGCCAGACAGGAGTGGCAAGAAATATTCAACGTGATGAATAGCAAGAACCTACAACCAAGAATACTCTATCCAGCAAAGCTATCATTCAGAATTGAAGGGCAGATAAAGATATTCACAGAGAAGAAAAAGCTAAAGGAGTTCATCAACTCCAAACCAGTATTATATGAAATGCTGAAAGGTACTCTTTTAGAAGAGGAAGAAGAAAATGGTAAAAGCCAAAAAATTATGAACAACAAATACATATCTATCAACAAGAGAATCTAAAAATTAAGTGAATTAAAAATTTGATCAACAGAATAAACTGGTGAATATACTAAAATCAAGAGCACAGAAAGGGAGTGGACTGATCATTCTCAGGGGGAAAGGGGTGAGGGGTGTACAGGGAGAGACTGGAGAAGAATCATACACCTATGGATGAGATCAATGGGAGGGAGGTAAGGGCAGAGGGAAGGGTGGGAGCTGGGTGGAGGGGTATTATGGAGAGGAAAAAAGAGAAACAAATGTAATAATCTGAATAATAAAGATTTAGTTAAAAAAAAGAACTAGGAAGAACTCAAACTGAATGGGAGGGAAATGCAATTAAAATATGTTAACACTAAGACAACTGAAGTTTTAAAATTATCTGACAAAGATTTTGAAGCATCTGTGATAAAAAATGCTTCAACAAGCTATTCTGAATACTCTTGAAACAAGTGAAAACATGGAAAACTTCAGCAAATAAGTAGAAGAACCAGATGTAAATTGAGGACTGTAAGTTTCTATTGTTCTATCTTCCAGTTCACTTATTCTTTCTTCTACCTCTTCCATTCTCCTCTATTATATCAGTAATTGAATGACTGAATATAAAAACAGTAACTGAATTAAGAAGCAGAATGCAAGAGAGAGAGGAAAGTCTCAGTGAGCTAAAAGATAGAGCAATGGAAATGAATAAATCTGAACAATAAGGGAGGAAATAAGGGGAGAAGGTAGAAATCAACATGCTAATATGGGTGAGGGAGTAGATTCAAACCTGCAGGGGAAAAAAGGATCCAAACCTAAGTAGATCTAAGGTGTAAGAGATTGTGTTGCCACTGTAAGATAGTGGGCCTGGATTGAAGACTATCTTGTGATTATAGGTATAAAAGATGAGCTTCTAATCCCCATCTGGTATGTTCTTCCCACTAATTGGCCAAACAAATTGGCCTAATTTCTTGGTCTCTCTTTGTCCAATAGACAAGGTGAAAGAAGAGGGTAAACAAAGCAAAATAGAGTGGAAATAGAAATTTTTCATTTGAAAATGGCATTTGAGCTTGGTGGGATCAAGTTCATGGAGAAGAAAAGAATTATTGGCATTTAGGAGATACTAACTCTAAAATCTGGAACTATTGAAGAATATTCCTCACTTTTGCATTGACCTTTTCAAAATCTTCTCATGGCTACTACTTCTTTATAATACACACAGATTTGATGTATAACACTTTCACCAAACTTCCTTAACCACTCCATCACTATAACATCAGGTGTCACTTGTAAGGTTAAAAACATGAATTATTGAAGAAAAAAAAACACTATATAATCTACTTTACCAGAAGAAAGCCACATTATAAAATGTCAGAACAGTATGAAACAAAGACACACATCAAATAAATGAAATCTCCCCTCAGCCAGCATAGCACTAAAGAAAAGTGAATTTCCCAACATGCACCTCCCACCCCGCATTCTCATGGAAGCTTCAGGGTGGCCACTAGCAACATGGATAGGGGGTCTCATTTGGCCTTTTGTTCCCTAAAGAGAAATTAGTTCTTTAGAAATTAGAAACAAACTGCAGCAACCTACCACTGTGAGCTTCCTAAAAGAGAATTTTACATCGGGATGGGAAGATTTGCCGTATTCTTCACCTCCGTAAGAACTTCCTCTCCCAAAAACAGTGATGTGAACAAAACTCCCTGTGCAGAACATTATCTTCTCAACTCTAATTATAGATCTGAAATCCAAGCAAAATGAAAACAAAGAGATTCTGGAGGCGCCAGGAGAAAGAATAGAGTCACAAGTTAATATAGAGTGATTACCTTCCTTGCTTTCTTGCTCTTAAGTGCTCACTGGGCAAGGAGGAACTGCCTGAGTTTCATACAAATGAACATGCACAGACACAGGCTAAGGAAAATCATAAGGCAAATTCGTTCTTGGGGGAAGGGGTGTCCTTGTTTGCCGACTTCCTTGTTCACTGCTGTCCAGGACTCCCTGCATTGCAGTATTCCATTAACCCTCTTTCTACTCCCTTCCTAGCTCATTGTTTCTGACTCTGTCTCCCACCAGATAGAAACACCATTGTCATGATTTTTTTTTATGTACCACTCATACCTCTGCCCTCTAAAAAAAATGTCCCATTGTCTCTCTCTTCCTTCAAGATGCTGTGGTCAGTTAGCTAGCTCATTGGGAAAACCAAGATAAATGTATTCTAATTCAGCTGAAACAAGCAGAAGGCCTTGCCTCTCTTAGGGCATATATATATATATTAATCAAGTGCAGGTGACTTATCTGCAGGAAACAAAGTTTTGAGGATGGAATTTCATATTTCAGAGGAAACACTATGTGAGAAATACTTAGATGTAGTACTTAACTGACATTTAAAAGGCAATCTCCTAATCTGTTCATGCCTCGAGTCTAACATTGCTTGTCCTCTGATGAAGAATGGAAAAGTAATGTGGTACCTCCTCCAGAGAAACTGAAGTGGTAATTAAGAAAAAAATAGAAAAAAAATATTAAATGGAAATAATTTATGATTTTTTTCACTTTGTAAGAAAAGTATCAAAATAATAGAGCATGTTACACCTGCAGGGAACCGTAGAAATTAACTGTTTTCACCTGTCTCATTTTACAAAGGAGAAAAATAAAGCCCAGAGAGACTTGTTCCAGTGATACAGTGAATTGCCATCAGCACCAGAATCTTATGTCTACTTGCTTCCAATCCAGGGCCCCTTCTAGTACACCTTATTGGTGGTGTCCAATTTCGTGGACAGCCACCTGACACTTGTATCTGGTTAGATACTTAGAGGTGAGAAAAATAACTTTCCATTACTTTTATCCATACTTCTTACAACATCATGCTTAATCTTTTATTTGTAGAGTTAAAAGAGGATTTTTAGTAGATGTTGACAAATAACTGACAAAGCTCGAACTAAAAAAAGGGCACTGCTGTAGGTAGGGTCTATAAAAAGGATGTGCAGATATGACAGCCTGCTGGCTTGGTGATGTGGATTTGAAAATATCCCATTAGAAATGAGAAATTATGACAAGTCACATAAAAATAAAATTAGTCCTTTCTATGTAGCTGGAAGGAAGGGAACAATCTGCTGCATCAAACAGAAACTGGTGACACCCATCCTCCTCTTTGAACATTGTATCATGTTGTCCTGCCTGTGAGAGCTCCAACTGCTAGAGATCTATAGCTTCTCTGACCTCTGGTCACCAATTATTTCACAGCTGCTTCTCTATCAAAAAAATAAATAAATAAACACCCAAAGCCCACTCTGTCTCCACATTAAATGAACCACAAAGCACAACTCAATAGAAGCCAAAAATGCCCTAAGGAAAGTGTTCAAGCTTGAGTAAAAAGAGCCAATTTTAATCTTCCCGTTTACTGCACCCCACCCCCACAATGTTTGCAAAACTCTTCATGTGAAGTAAGAGAAGTAATTGATCATTTACGGGTAAACTTAAAGTTACATAGGCATAGGATCAGCAACAGCCCCAAACCTACTCATTTACTCTTGCCAGTCCCCCGTGTTTCTGAGGAGATCTCTTTCATTCTCTGGTCTGTCTTACTGCTTTGCTGACATTGTTAAAATATTCGGACACATTTATGAGCAATGTGTCCTCTTTATAACATCTTCCCCCAAATTCCCATTCATGTAACTCAAAGACAAAAATTGTCATGTCAACTTGCTAGATTTGGCAGTGTTTGTTTAGCCAAAGCTTTCCAATTTCTTATGATGTATAGGACTGAAGGTTTAAAATTCCCAAGTTGCTAAAGTTTTATTATCACAGTTATTAGTTATCAAATAGCAACAACCAAAAAGTATATAGCAGCTGCCAATACCATGAAGTGTATGATCCAGAGAACTACCTCCTCCAACCCCATTTTTGGCCTCTCTCTCTCCTCTTACATGAGCAAGAGAGAAAAATAAGGGATACTAAAAAAAAGAAAGTTCACTGGAAAATCTAGAGAATGGTGATATGGGTGGGTTTGAACCAGGTAGCTGCCATGACCAGTCCTCACTTCTCCTACCTACTTCTCCCCTCAAGACACACACAGCTTGATTTTTCTCTGGCTACACTTATGAATAGCACATAATAAAACCTATAGAACTCACAACTGAATAGAAAATCATGGATGTAGATTATAGAGAAACTCTTCATCTCTGATAAAACACCTCTTTCATCCTCTCTACCTTGAGAAAATGACTTTCCTCTTTTTTCCTTCTGGTGTTACTCTCAAGCCAATGAAGTAATGTTGTCTCTTATTTACTTTTGGGTGTACATTTGATATCTCACCAAAAGCTCCTATAAATTGTTGGGTAGCACAATTATTTTCAACACAAAGCCCCTAAGCTATGTGGTAACTAAAGCTAATTATTTGGTTTCTTTGTTTAATCCATGAGGTCCCTTCCCCTATTGTATGCTGCCACTTCTCTTATTGAAAATAAGAGAACAACACTGATGCCAGTCAGTTGGTTGAATTGATAAGTCAGCCAAGAAGGGTTTGGCAGAAGATTCCTTCTTGCTCTGGTACATGGCCAGAAAGGTCGCTGGATAACATTTCCTCATTCAAATCAATGCAGATTGCTTAACACAAATATTGACAAAACAAAATAGAACCAATTTGGGGGGTGGGGGAAAGTAGGGGATCTTAAGGGACTTTAGGTCTAGAAAATCAATACTCTGTTAAAATCTTCCTTTTAAAATTTTATTAAGTGCAAAGCATAACATGGATCAAAAAGAAATGGCACCAATTACTGCTCATTGAGTGCACCTGAAGCAAGAAATAAAGTCTTGGCATGAAGATATAATTAAGGACTTTAATAATTTGAGTGAATAGGTTTCTTTAAAGAATATGATAATTTTTTATTTGTGCTATTGGTACTAGAGGTGTCCTCAGTCTCCATTTATGTCATTTTTCTTTGTATAAACTTAAGTCAAAGTTCAATTGCCTGAACAATGATTCATTCTGACAAAGAAGATTAATTGGATGGATGAGGCTTTTCATGGTCAAGTGAGGTGGGCTGCATGCTGTGAGACTCTGGAATGTTCTTATTAACCAATGCCCTGTGAGCCTCAAGCAAAAAAAGATCCCTTCCTTTCTACTTTTCATTTAGGCAGACTTTTCTCTTCCAGCCAAAGCACACAGTAGCGTTGTTTGGATCCCAGCTTTATAGGTTTGATCCATCTGCCCAGCAAAGGTTTCCTAACAGGGCCATCATATGCTTCCTTTCACTGCTCTGGCCAGCATCACATTCATATACTTTGTGAAGTATCTTGGCACACAATTATGCTTAAAATGAAAAGATTCCCAAGCCGTGGAAATTATTATTACATCAATCTCTTCCCAGGCACTGCAGTGAGGACTTTCTTTGATGAAAGCACCAAGTATGCACAGAAACTGAGCCAAAATCTCCCGGGATCTCCATTGCCATCTAATTGTTGGATATATTTGGTCATTGCACGTGACTCTTATGCAACAAAGATGCTGTTCGAGCACGACAGCAGAAAAACACAAGCTGGCCTCAATTTTCGTTAGAGTCAGTAATCTTTTAGATGGGTGCTTCCCATTTATAGGCCTCTCTCTGTAGGTTGTGCTGGAGTATTGGGGGAGGAAAGGCAACTAAACTTCCCCTAACTCATGCCTCTGCCAAGTGGAGATGAGAAAGATTGTACAGATGCAGGCTGGCCTCCAGCACTGAAGGGGAGACGGTGGGGTGCTTCTTCCCCCATGCTCTCCCTTAGTCACTCTGAAGTGACACCGACCTCCCTTCTAATCCTAAAACACCCAACACCCATTCCTATCTCATCACTTTACGAATGCTATGCTCCCAGATCTTCTCATGACTAGCTTCTTCCAGTCATATGGGTCTCAGCTCAAATGGCATCTTCTCAGGAAGGACTTCCCTTCTCACCAAATCAAACATGCAATCTCTACTTCTTGAGTGAAGTTCCCTAGAAAACTCTAGGGAATTTTCTAGAAGTGAGTCCTGAGACTAGGATTCATGGGCAGATGATTTATTAAGGACACTGCCTGGGGAAACCAGTAAGAAGCGGAAGGACATGGGATGAGATTTTAGAAGAAGCCATGCAATGATGTGAATTGAGGAAGAGTCCAGCCTCCGTTTTATCCCACAACAGCTCTGGCATGAACTGGCTTTGAAAGTTTGTCTGGACTCATTGCAAAAGAGCTGGGCTTCCTGCACCCATCAGGGCTGGTGGGAGGAGGGTCATGTGGACATAAACTCCCAGCACTCCCAGCTCTTGCACCTACTTATGAAGTGGTTTATCTTGCCAAAGGATGACCTTTGAAGAGAGTCATATGCTCAGCATTCCTTGGAGAATATCTATTTGGTACAGAATTTTCCAAAAAGGAAAATGAGAGAGTTTAAACCGAGATCTGCATTCAGCATGCCTGTTATTCGGAAATATAGTCAAAAACAAATTGAAACTTAATATATAGATCTTTGCAGAGATGGTTTCATAGTTCCCAACCTTAATCCAAGTATACTGTTGACTTAATACCAATCTATTTCTAAATCTATTTTTGATGTTAAACATTAACTTTAATCCTCACCCAGGGAGATGTTATCCATTGATTTCTAGAGAGAGCGGAAGGGAGGGAGGAGAGAGAGAAAGAGACATCAATTGGACACCTCTGGCATGCTCTCCCATCAGGGCTGGGGAACCTGCAGCCAAGGTACATGTCATTGACCGGGAATCCAACTTGCAATCCCAAGACATTCTAACCACTGAACAACACTGGCCAGGGTAAGAATTGACTTTAATACCATTACTTTCTCAACCATTTGAGCTGCGACCCCTATGACCAGAAAAAGTCAGTCATGAGAAGAGCCGGGGCAGATCATCCCAAAGGCCATGAGGTGGGATTGAGCTTTGGGTGTTCAAGGAACAGAAAGAAGGCCAGTGCAGCTTCAGAGTGATGAGAGAGAGAATGGAGTTTGGTAGGTTTCAGAGAAAATCTTACCAGTAGTCAAGGACCCCAAGACAGACCTCCTGAGCGAGGGCCAGGTAGATCTCACAGGAGGCCCTCCATCAACTAGAGTGACAGAGCCTGCCCAAGCCACGAGAGAACATCCACCTACTTTGGCCATCTTCCTCAGCAGAGCAAGCAGCACCTAGATGGACAAGGGGCATTGGCCTGAATATCAGAAGAGAAAAGGATATCACCCCTACGGAGCTAGGTTCTTTCATGTTGCCCTGGGGCTAAAGAAAGTCATGCCCTCCCTGCATATCCCTAAACAACATTTTAAAAAAGAAGGAGCAGAAGGAGGAAGGGAGGATCTCTGAGAAGCTGAGCATTTTTATCCAACAGAGAGAGACTCAATGCTACTTAAGGGAGCTACTTAATTTATGCGATTGGACTATATTTGGAATTGGACTGGGCAGTTAAGTAATTTTCCCCAGTGGGTTGGGGCTAGAGAAGAAAGGCCAAACTTCTTAGAGACAAAATAAAGATATTACATTTTTTTCTAAACATCCAAGTTATACAGCAAGTTAAATTTGCAACCACACAACAAGTATAAAGTACTTAGCAATGTGCTTGCTATATAGAAAGTGATTGAGCCCTGGCCAGTTTTCTCAGTGATTAGAGCACTGTATCTAAAATATCTGCCTGCAGGCCAAAGAGTTGAGGATTAGATTCCCAGTCAAGGGCACGTACCTGGGTTGTGGTTTGACCCTGGCTCTGATGAGGGTGCATGCAATCAATGTGTCTCTCTCACACTGATGTTTCTCTCTCTCTCTCTCTCTCTCTCTCTCTCTCTCTCTCTCTCTCTCTCTTTCTCTCTCTCACTCCCTCTCTCTCTCCCTTTCTTCTCTCTCCTTTTCCTTCCTGCCTCTTCTCCACTCTCTCTAGAAAATCAATGGGAAAAAATATCCTCAGATGTGCTTCTGTGTGAGCTGTGCGCACCCTCCTGTTGTAGTTGAGCCTTGATTGCTATTGGCATCTCTAAGAGGAATTGGCCCCCCCAGGACAATTGGCTGTGTGGACCAGCTGTGACTGGAAAAGAGCTGCTGTGCAGGAAATACTCCTGTGGTGCAGAACATGCTTTAGTGGGGCTTTGGTGCTCACCAAGTCTGCCCCTTGAGTGCATGGTTCATGGATGTGGTAGGGTTGTAATCTGGCATGGTCTGAAACTGACCACTTGGTGCACTGACTCTGGGGCCTCTTAGGAGGTGCAAAGTCAGCTAATGCCTGTGCTCTGCCTGGGACCACCCAGCAGGAGCTATAGAGAGATCTGAAGATGGCTGATACTTGTGTTAGTCTTAAAGATACCCAGGAGAGGCCAACCTGGGAATGAAGGCAAGATGCTGCTTTGATCACTTACAAGAGGTATGGGGCAGACTAAGGCCAGCTGCTGCTTGTTTGAGA
>PVJN01020916.1:0-35043 GCA_004026805.1 Lasiurus borealis | reverse complement strand
CACAATTCTTACTTTCTCTCTAGGGAGTTAGTCCAAACCTACAGGCAGGAACTTAAAAGACATGGGAAGAAAATTCACTAATATAACATTTATAGAGCAAAATAACATTTGTTTTATTCACTGCACAAGGATACCTTGAAGGTGAAAGCCAAGCTTGGCTGCTAATTATAAATCAAAATAATCCTTTCATTTTCACCTAACAAAGAAGAGAAAAGGAAGAGGACAAGGTTACAAGGTACTATTCTTACCTAGGGGAATACTAGGAGAACGTCATTGTTGACAAAATGTGCAAGGTATATAAATCATATGAAAGCATGATTCTCCTTGGACAGAATTGAATTATTCAATAGCAGCTCTGGGAAGGACTAATACAAACAAGGGAAAAATAAAGTTCCGAAATGAGGTACAATTTCTGAATATCAGAAGTTATAGAGCAAAACAAAAATACCATAAAATAGTCCATGTATGATCAACCCTTGATTATACAAATTAGTGATATGTAGAAATGCACATAAATTCCAAAGTAGTTGGTAATTAAGAAAGCCATACTTCATTTCAGAGAGCAGTCACACACACACACACACACACACACACACACACACAGTTATACTGCCCTGGTCTTATCCATTCTTTACACTCTGTCCTACTGTTCACAGTGTGGATTCCAACTAAAAGTTGGAGCAGAAGAAGCCAGGCAATAAAAGATGTGTATACATGTTCCATGAGAATTTTCACTGCATTTTAAGATGGATGTTAACAAATGACTTTAAAGTAGCTCAGAGAGAGAGAAATCATTCCTTGAGCATGATGCTCCTTTGCTCATATTAACTAGGATATTATAACATTTATTTTTATTTAATAAGCTGGCAACTTTCCAACTGTACATTAGGAGGCATTTCTAAGTCAGCTGTACTGTCTTCTTCAAGGAATTTCTTCACCATTCAAGGATTGCTGTCTAACCAATCACATCAAGAGAATCAGTCTGGCCCAACCAGTTTGGTTCAATGGACAGAGCCTCAGCCTGCAGACTGAAGGGTCCCCAGTTCAATTCTGGTCAAGGGCATGTACCTTGGTTGTGGGAATATCCCCAGTAGGGGGTGTGCTGAGACAGCTGATCCATGTCTCATCAATGTTTCTAATTCTCTATCCTCTTCCTTCTTCTCTGTAAAAAAATCAATAAAATATATATTTTTTAAAAGAGAATCAGTCTAATCCATACACGTATCTGTGTGTTAGCCCATAGCAACTTCATAAGATTGATATTGTTATATGATCATGTAACAGACAAAGGAACTGTGGTTTGTAAAGGATAATTAATAGACACCAAGTCACATAGTTAGTAAATGGTGAAGTCAGATTCAAACTCAGGGCTATATTAAACCTAAAACCATACAACTACAGAAAGCAAAATCAGATACTGGTGCCCAATAGGACATCCATCTAATTAGGACATTAACAACACTAAAATCTGAAACCTCACATGCACTGAAAAGAAATTATTATATACTAGAGACCCGGTGCATGAAATTTGTGCATGGGAAGGTGTGTCCCTCAGCCCAGCCTGCACCTTCTCTAATCTGGGACCCCTTCAGTAGTATTGGGCCTAAATGGGCAGTCAGACATCCCTCTCACAATCCAGGACTGCTGGCTCCCAACTGCTCACCTGCCTGCCTTCCTGATTGCCCCTAACCACTTCTACCTGCCAGCCTGATCATCCCCTAACCACTCCCCTGTAACCCTGATAGATTCCTAACTGCTCCCCTGCCAGCCTGATTGCCCCTAACTTTCCTCCCTTGCAGGCCTGCTCACCCTTAACTGCCCTCCCCAACAGACCTGGGTCCCCTGCAACTGCCCTTCCTGCAGGCCTTGTCGCCCCCAACTTACCTCCTCTGCTGACCTGGTCACCCCTAAATGCTTTCCCCTGCAGGCTTGATCACCCCCAACCGCCCTCCCTTACAGGCCTGGTCCCTCTCAACTGCCCTCCCCTCATGGCCTGATCACCCACAACTACCCTCCCTTGCAGGCCTGGTCCCTCCCAACTGTCCTTCCCTGCTGGCCATCTTGTGGTGGCCATCTTGTGTCCACATTGGGGCAGGATCTTTGACCACATGGAGGCAGCCATCTTGTGTGTTGGAGTGATGGTCAATTTGCATATTACTCTTTTATTATATAGGATAGCATTTTTTCCCTTTAGAGAAGCCAATAAGTTAGAATGGTTAAGAACACAGACTATGTAGCCAGACCACCTGATTTCAAGTCATCTCTGTAATTTAATAGTTGTATAAGAAGCAAGTTACTTCCCTGTGCCTCAGTTTCATTATCTATAACCTAGGCATAATAGCGCTATTTAACATATAAGGTTTTTAGGAGAGACCAAGATGCTGGCATAGGTGAACACCTAAATGGCTGCCTCACACAACAATTTCAAACTACAACTAAAAGACAGAATGGACATCATTCAGAACCATAGGAAAGCTGACTGAGTGGAAATTCTACAACTTGAAGAAAAGAGAGGGGCTCACGGAGGCTCAGAAGAGCTGTAAAAAGCTGACATACAGAAATGTGCCCATGGAGAGAGCGGGCGCCAGAGTGCCTGGCTGGCTTCCTCTGGTGGGAGGGAGATGGAGACTCCCAACTGCATTGAATCCCTTATCCTACAGCACTGAACTGCAATTTCAGGTGAGACTCATATGGGGGAAGTCTGAACTGTGAAAAGGGAGGAGTGCACGGAAATTTAGGGGAGCCATAAAAAGGCAGAGGTCTGGGGGCGCACACATCACTGCGCACAGAAGAATGACTGCTGATTGTGCCGCTGGCTTTCTCTAGTGGGCGGGAGACACAACCTCCCAACTGCGCCACTTCTATCTGTGTTGAACCCCAGTTGTGGGCGAATCCCTGGGGACGCAGATTCATATGGGTCCTGGAGCGCAGGAAAGCAGGAAAGGCAACCGTCTAGAGGCATGCACACGTGCACACAGAGATGGCTCCAGCGATTACTGAGAGACACTTGAGACCCAGGGGCCACATAGCGTGGGGCTGACTGGAAGCCAAGGCGGTCCACTGAGCCCTAGACTCCACAGCATCAGAGCTCAACAGGAAGGTTTTTGCAGTTTTGCAAGTCTTGTATCTTAAGGCGGATTCCAACACAGAAGTTCTCCCAGCATAGTGAAAATGGGGAGAAAAAGGAACAGATCACAAACAAAAGAAATGGAGAAAAACAAACGACTGAATATAGAGTTCAAAACCATGATTATAAGGGTTTTCCAAAGTTACCTAGAAAAGATTGATAAATTTAGCGAGACCCCAGAGGAGATGAAAAAAAACAAACAAGAATTAAGCATACACTGACTGAAATAAAAAATATTATATAGAGACCTAACAGCAGACTAGAGAAAGGCAAGAATCAAGTAAAAGATTTGAAATATAAAGAAGCAAAAAACACTCCACTGGAAAAGAAAAAAGAATCCAAAAATGTGAAGGTGGTGCAAGAAGCCTCTGGGACAACTTCAAGCGTACCAACATCAGAATTGTGGGGGTGCCAGAAGAAGAGAGAAAGCAAGATACTGAAAACCTATTTGAATAAACAATGACTGAAAACTTCCCCCACCTGGTGAAAGAAATAGACTTGCAAATCCAGGAAGTGCACAGAACTCCAAACCAAAGGAATCCAAACAGGACCACACCAAGACACAACATAATTAAAATACCAAGAGCAAAAGACAAAGAGAGAATATTAAAAGCAGCAAGAGAAGAACAGTTAATTACCTACAAGGGAGCACCCATATGATTGTCAGCTGATTTCTCAACAGAAACTATGTAGGCCAGATGGGAGTGGCAAGAAATATTCAAAGTGAGGAAGAGCAAGAACCTATAACCAAGAATACTCTACCCAGCAAAGCTATCATTCAAAATTGAAGGGCAGATAAAGAGCTTCACAGATTAGAAAAAGCTAAAGGAGTTCATCAATACTAAACCAGTATTATATGAAATGCTGAAAGGTACTCTTTAAGAAGGTGAAGAAAGAGGTAAATGTAAAAATTATGAACACAAATATATATCTACCAACAAGTGAATCTAAAAATCAAGTGAATTAAAAATCTGATGAACAGGATAAACTGGTAAATATAATAGAATCAGGAGCACAGAAAGGGAGTGGACTGACAATTCAAAGGGGTGAGTTGGGTGCAGGGAGGGTCTGGACAAAAATCATACACCTATGAATGAAGACAATGTGGGGGAAGGTAAGGGTAGAGGGAAAGGCAGAGGGGAGCTATGGTGGGAAAAAAAGAAACAAATGTATTAATCTGAACAATAAAGGCTTATTAAATAAAAAAAATAAAAAATCCAATGAAACCCAAACAGTATAAGTAAAAAGAAAGTTATACCCAGAGACCTATAACAAGGAAACTACAGAACAAAAACCAAAAGAAAATACATTTGCAGCAGCCATTAGAAAAAGATATTATCATCAAACATATCATAATTAGAATGACAGATGATTTATCAACAGCAACAGTTGAAGCTACAAGTTAGGGAAATAATATTTTTGAAGTGTTTAATGTGCTGAAATCAATAACTGTCAACCTAAAATTCTGTGACCAGTGAAAATATATTTTAAAAATTAAGATATTATTTAAATAAAGATATTAAAACAAGCAAACAAATAAAAAAAACATATAAGGCTTTTATAAGGATTACATTTATGTATGATACTATTTTTGCAAAAACTTCTTTTTTAGTCTTTATCTTTTCAAGATGCATACTGAATTACTTAAAAAAAATATTTGTGGTATCAAGATAGTGGGATTGGATGGCTATAGACAAAACAAAGGTGGCCATGAGGGAATTCCAGTTAAAACTGAATCATGGATATGTGGAATTCATATACTCTACATACACATGTACTTTTGCTTGTGTTTGGAATTTTCCATAACAAACAGTTTTCAAATATTTTATGTAAAACATTTAAAATTATGGCTGACACTAAATTATAATGAGCACCATGTAACAATTAACATTGTAACAACAAGAGCTGCATTTTCAAAACACTTATATGGATCTATATTAGTTATATTTACATTTACCCTATAATGTAAGCAATAAAAAGTATATGTTTCATAACTAACATTGGCTTAGAGGGAAAGGCAACTGAAACCATCCAAGAAGCTGTTATCAAAGTGTTTTATTTGGATTTAGTGTCCAGGTCCTCAAAGTAAAAAGTTCTAGGTCAGTAGAGAAAAAAACCTTAAAACTGAGATTTATCTACACAATCTGATTAAGTGGGATAGTCCAGAATAAAGAGAATGGGATACGGTGTCAAATAACAAAAATAGTAATAATAACAAATCATATATGTATATTGAGGAGATATGTGTGAGATACTATCCCAAGAAGTTTTACAATTTATTATATTTAATCCTACCAGCCAGCCACCCTGTGAAGTAGACACAATAATAATTATCTCTATTTTATAAGTATGAAAACACTGAGATTGGTACTATATTTTTCTTCCTCAATCTGAGGATTTCAAAGTCTTTACCAGGGTGACAAATAAATACATGCCCACCATCACTAACTCAACCAGCTAGCTAATGCAGAACCTGATATACCCAAGCTAGCAGCCTGATTCCAGAGTGTCACTCATATAGAAGACTTGGATTTAAGTCCTGATTCCATGTACGCTTATAATATTGTGCAAGTCACCTGACTTTTAGCCTGTCCTGAGTCATTTCCATTGCTCCTCCTTTTTGGCTTTTTGCTTCAAGCTATAGATGACACTCTACTTTTTTATTATTTTATTTTATTTTATTTTATTTTATTTTATTTTATTTTATTTTATTTTATTAGAGAGAGTAGAAGCAAGGGAAGAGGAAGAAAGGGAGGAAAGAGAGAAAGAGATCAATATGAGCGATACATAGATTGGCTACCTCTTGCACGTGCCCTGGACTGGGGGCAGGGATGGAATCTACAACCTAGGTACATGCCCTTGACCAGGAATTGAACCATCGACCAAATGTGCAGGCAATACTCTAACCACTGAGAAACACCATGAAAGGGCTCTTTAAAATCCTCATCCAAGGATCGTTTTATTGACTTTTAGAGAGAGGAAGGAAAGGAAAGAGAGAGCAAGAAAAAATAGATGTGAGAAACATCAATGGCTGCCTCCAACCTGCCCTGACAGGTGATCAAACCCAAAACCTAGATATGTGCCCTGACTGGGAATAGAACCTGTAACATTTTGGCATATGGGACAATGCTCAACCAACTGGGCCACCCTCACTGGGCTAGATGGTACATTTTTGCAAACCTCAGTGGCTCTGGGTTTCAACCATTATGACAAGGAAGGCAAGTTCTCAGTAAACTCAGGATCACCATGTGGCTGTTGTTAGGTATTGCCAGTGGTTGTTTGTCAACACATGGCCAAAGCAGTGGCTGTCAACCCTTACTGCAGACTACATTCATCAGGGGAACTTTAAAAATTACCAATGCCAGCCCCACTCTCAGACCAGTTACGTCAGACTTCCCAGAAATTGAGGCTGGGCATTAGAATTTTTTTATAGTTCCCTAAAGAATCTATTGAATCTAGTGTTGAGAGTTGCTGAGCTAAATGGTGGGAGAAATCTATAGTTGAGCATGAGAATTTAATAGACACCAAGTAACCTAAATATTGAAGCAAACACTTCAAAATAATACTTCGCTTTATACAACACTCTACTTCTGCTTATTTTGAAAATTCTAATTCCAAGATTAAATACTATTCATAAATTTATAAGGTATGCATATATGAATATGTACATATACACAAACATACGATTCATATGCCTTGTGAATACATTATTTTCACATTACTACAGTTCTATGTTCAATGAATCATGTTTTTTAATAAAATTAACATCAAAATGTCCATTCTATCACCACACACACACACACACACACTTCATGCTAGTGCTCTCTAAGGCAGGAATCTCACCTTTGCATCTTTCTAAGGTTGGAGAATATAAGAAATTATTTCAGCTGCTGACAAATGAAAATGTCTTAATCCTAGTTTTAGTCACCAATCTGAACAAAGGAAATAAATGCCTTAAACTCTCCTGGTTTCCTATTGTCATTTAAATTGGAGCATTTTAATTTTTATAGCAACTTCTGGATTTTTATATAGGAATGCTTTTAATAATTTTTCATGTGTCACACAGAGAATTCAATGTGTACAACAAAAAGAAAAAAGGCAATAGTATCAAGATATTTAAAATAAATTGAACATTCTTTCCACTTTTTTCTGGATGGCTTACCTCCATAAATTACACGCCACCATTTGTTTCCCCCAACTGTTTCTATATGTTACAACAATTACATGCTTCGCTGGATTCAAAAAGGTTACTGAAAGGTTAGGTGAACAGAACAAACATAAGGAAATGGAAAGAAAAAGCTGCAGGTTGGTCTCTGTTGGTGCATAAATGAAAATAAGTGAATAGAAATTGCAGGGGAAGGAAGGAAGACACCATGATTCTGTTCAGGTTACACTTTACGAAAAGCTCTATGTTGGGAGACATGCCTGGAAGCCACCTTAAAAACAGTGCTATTTTCTCACGTCCGTTTTTCCTTACATAAGCAATAGAGAACCACAAAATGATATTAGGAAAATGTGCTTGAATACCATTCTAGTAGCATATAAGAACAGATGGACAACGTATACTATGAAAATTAAACAAGATTGGGTGGTCCATCCTCATGTACCTGTGAGGAATTTGAATCAAAGCACTTCCTTTATAATAGTTTCAGTATTGACTAAGTTGCTTAGACAGTTAAAGCTGAGCAGGCTGATAAAGCTTACCTAGTACAAAAGCCAGTAGGTACCAACCAAGCCTCACAGCCGATGTTAAGTAAACAGCTTCAGCTTCTAACTCGCTGTCTGACCTGCCTTTCTTGGTAAGGTAAGGAATGGACAACGCTGTGTGCCTCCTTGCATTTCCTACGTACTATGCTTTTCGAATCACTTTTCAAGGTTGCCCTTGCTGTCCTTTTTCCTGTATCAAAACACAGCATGTGGAAGGATTGGCAAATGAGAAAGTAGGAAAAAAACTCCTTTGATTTGCCCTGATGTTAGCTCCCTAATGAGGAGTCCAGTACACTCCAAATCATATATGCTGAATTTCCAAATAAATCCCTGATAGATCAAGAACTAAAGGTACCGCATTGCCAAACATTGCAATGTGACAGCTTGTTGTGCAAACAGCATGTTGCCAGAAGGATACATACCATTTCCAGCAGAAAATTGGTCTGGGGAAGTCGCCCAACAGCCCAGACACAAAATAAACTTCCCTGGCTCTCTACAACAGGCTAGGGCCAGTGGGATTCACCCCTAGCCATTTCAACAGACTTGCATCACCTTCAAATTTTAGAATCCAAACTAACTAAACTAGAATATGCTTCAAATATCAACACTGGGACATTTCTATTTCTTTGGTGATTTTATTCCACAGAATTGCTCATGACTACAGACAACATTTCTTAATTAAACCCCAGTAGAACTGAATTTTAAGCAATCACCTGAGAAAATATATTCCACCATTACTCAAGAATGTAGTTTGCCACTATTTGGCATGAATCGTTTAGCTCTATTAAAGACATATGTAAGTTTCCAAAAAGCTCTGTGCCTCTTTTTTTTTTTTTTTTGCCTAATGAAAGCAAAACACGTAAGTCCTTGATAGTTAGCATTTAGATTTAAATAGAGAAGTTCATAATTTGATGGTGTTTTCAAAATCTCTAAAGTTTTTTTAAAGATAGTTTAAAGTTTTTTATAAATTGCGCTGCCAGATGTGAACTGAGCAATCATTAAGCCTTTTCTTCTAATTTTACTGATTAGAAAAAAGGAAACCCAGAGAGGCCACTAATTTGTTCAAATCATGCAATGATCTAGGGTAGAACCAGGACCAAAATCTAGCTTTCTTGCTTCCTTCAAAAGGAGCAGAGAAAGTACATACAAAAATAGGAGGTCTAAAGAATGCAGATTCTCCCAGGGCAGAGGGCCTGTTCTTGCAGGTGAATCCTAGGGCCTGTCAAGAGCTACCAAAGAGACCAGACAACTTAGAGGGGAAGAAGACAACTTAAAAAATTAAAGAATCATGAGAGATGGAAGCCCCAGCTCCCCATAAAACACTTAAGACTTTTTTGTGTTTGTTTGTTTGTTTTTATATGCATACAATACCTTATAGAAAATCTGAAACATAAAATTCAAATGTCTAAATCAGATCAACCAGAAGGCATGGTTTATTTTGCAAAAGTGGAATATTTGCTTTACTAAACTCTTCACTACAGTTTTCTCTGAAATAATTATGCTTGATAAATAGTCTATTCAGGTGCAACTCTCAGAGCGATTTCTATTGCATTAAGCAAGGTATGCTTCCATGCTGTTGACTCCACTGATTTTTTGCTTCCTTTCTCACTGTAACTGGAGTAAAATGCAAAAACTAGATGCCCATAGATAGTGGTGATCTGATACCAGCTCACAGCAGTTCCAGGAAGCTATTGTGAGCATTTCTGCCCAACTCTCCATTCAGTGATTGAGAAATCTGATAGTTGCCCTAACAGTCTGGTTCATTGAATAGAGCATTGGCCCATGGACTGAAGTGTTCCAGGTTCAGTTATAATCAAGGACAAGTACCTTGGTTGCAGGCTCAATCCCCAGTGTGAGGAGTGCAGGAGGCAGGTGATCGATGTTTCTCTCTCTCATCGATGTTTCTAACTCTATCCCTCTCTCTTCCTCTCTGTAAAATCAATAAAATATATTTTAAAAGCCAAAAGACTTATATGCATGCATATAAGCCTAATCAATGGACACAGACAACAGGGGAGTGGAGACATGAATGGGGAGTGGGAGGTAATGGAGGAATAAGGACACATACGTAATACCTAAATGAATAAAGAAATTTAAAAAAAATATATGAAGGATTGATACACCCATGCAATTGGCACCAGCAAGAGCTTTATATGTATCACTCATGCATGTGTCAACTTAGCCTTTTATAGATCTAGAATAAACATGCTTAATTAGAAATTAATTTTTTAAAAATCTGATAGTTGATCCACAGTGGACCAACACAGGGGGACATGGGAAAGGCATGAAGAGAAGTTTGCTTAGATTCCACCAGTTACTTAAAACAAAAAATAAAAGATCACACAGAAAAAGGCCCAGAGCTCTCGTGGTATTCCATGTAGCTGAAGTCTAGGCCTCAGCAATTTAATATCTTGCAAAGAAAAGAAGTAAAGGACACCCCACTTTGACATGAAAGTTTAGGAAAGCCCTCGCCAGTTTTTCTCAGTTAGAATGTCAGCCCTCAGACTAAAGGTAAGGTGTGTACAAGAAGCAACCAATAAATGTGTCTCTCTCACATAAATGTTTCTCTCTTTCTCTCTCTCTCTCTCCCTCTCTCTAAATATCAATGGAAAAAAATATCCTCCTTGGGTGAGAATTAATAACAAAACAAACAAAAAAAGAAAGAAAGAAAGAAAGGTTAGGAAACCCATCCCAGTCCTCCAGCTCTATGTCAGGCACTGAGACCACAGCCCAGGCAATTCATCAATACCTGAGCTTTGGTCTCACTGATGTGAGGGAGACACATTTATTGGCTGCTTCTTGAACACAGAGCAGCCAAGACTACATTGGGTAGGGGATCCTTGGACTCAGTGTCCCTAAGGATACCCCTGAAAAAAGGGATGACTGAGTCAGTCTTATAGCTACCATATGGAAGCAAGAAATCCTATGGGAATATGTGGGAGAGGACAATTGGTAGGATCAAGTAGGAAAAAATGGTACCCCTTGGGCTGGTGTTTCAGGAGACATATCTGTTAAGTGAAGCATAAATGATGGGAAAACATTAAATGAAAGCTGAAATAAGGGGGTCAGTGGGAGGGGAAAAAAGGGACATACGTAATACTTTCAACAATAAACATTTAAATTTTTTTTCAAAAAGGAAAAGGAAGGAAGGAAGGAAGGAAGGAAGGAAGGAAGGAAGGAAGGAAGGAAGGAAGGAGGAAAGAAGGAGGAAAGAAAAGAAAGAAAGCTGCTGCTTTGGTTGATTCATCCCAGACCTGTCCTCTGACAACCAAATCCCACTTTCTCCAAAGCCTTAATGACAGAGCAAACAACTGAATGATAAAAACATGCATGTCTACCACCCATTAGGGGCCACTAGTCAATGAGACTATTTGTATACAGGAGTAATCACTGGGTTTACAACATGTTAATGACAATATTGAATGAGGTCCATTATTTCACTCTAGCAAAGAATAGAAAGGATGTATAATTAGCAGAACCCTGATAAATTCCAACTTTAATTGATGTTTTTGTGGAGATAGCACATTTACAGTCCATTTAGCACATTATATTCCTCATGGGCTTCTTTATGAACTTTATCAACCCAATCCATGAGTAAGAGTGATATGAACCTTTTCAACCTGACACTTGGTATTACTTGGTAAACATAACTGGGTTTGCATTAATTAAAGACACAGCATGTGAGTTATCTAACATTCAAGTTTATGAGAAAACCATCCTATTATTGCTCTAACATACCTGTAGTTCTACAAACCTCAGAGGATTCAATCAAACAAGAATAGGTTAAAATCATGACTGCTATTCTTTCAAACTAATTTTCCAACTGGACCAGAGGATTATAATAGACACGTATGTGAATGTAATAAATTTGAATAGTCAATTTCATTCATGTAACCAAATATTTCTTTCCTTATAACCCAATTCCTGAGGTATAAATAAAACTTTAGCCGAGACCAGTTTGGCTCAGTGGTTAGAGCATCGGCCTGTGGACTGAAAGGTCCCAGATTCGATTCCAGTCGGGGGCATGTACCTTGCTTGCGGCACATCTCCAGTAGGAGGCGTGCAGGAGGCAGCTGATTGATGTCTCTCATCGATGTTTCTGACTTTCTATCCCTCTCCCTTCCTCTCTGTAAAAAATTAATAAAGTATATTTAAAAAATAAAAAAATAAAACTTTAACTGAGAATAAGAATTATTTATCTTTTCATTTTTCTTATCTTTGGCTCCATTTATATTATTGGTGTTAATGAAAAAATTTAACACAGGAAACATTTTTAAATTTTAATGAGGCTTATTGGTCTAGTGTTTTTTAAAATTATTATCTAATACATTTTGTGTTGGGTTAATGGTAAAATACGTTGGCAGTAAGAACAAAACTAATTTTGCCTAAGGCTTTTCTAATTTGCAAAATGAACTAAAAAATAAACCCAACATTCTTCTTATTCCATTACTCCATTATGGGCTCAATTGATTAATAGGAAGTATCCAGCTGGGGTACATGGATTGGGGTGCAATCTTAAATTATTAAGTTTGAATCCTTCCAATTAACCACCTCAACTTAATAATTTCCAACTCTTATTTCATTTTGTCTCAGATAGACCCAGCCTAAATGACTGTTTTTGGAAGAAAGTGGTTATTCTGCCAGTCAGTTAAGAAATTTCCCGCTAGAATATAAAAAGCAAGCATATTTGGATATGGAAATTTACTCAATTCCAAAAGAATTTGTTGTGTCCTGCAGTAATTTGGTTTTACATCTGTGCTCCATCTAGGCAGAATCAGTCACCCAGTCATTGAACAAAATACCAAATTCTCAAACTATATGCAAAGATACTACAGTTCATTTGGGTAGATTTTTAAAGGAACATTCTGTTTCATTATTTTTTAAAATAATACATGTACACTATATACAATCCAGAAAGCATATATAAACAAAATGATAAAGAACCCTGACTGGTTTGGCTCAGTGGTTGCAGATTTTTATCCCTTTCTTTCCAAGATTAGAATGAAATCATTTGTCTAGAACAGTATTTTAAAGCAGTTACTTGCGCGTTCAATTATGCTAAATGTTACACAATTGTAAAACAAACACAATTTCCATTCTTGGAAAGTAAAGCACAGATGCACATAGCTTATTATGTTCAATCCAGACAGGAAATACTGCTGCATATTTTACAAGTTCAGATGGTTGAAATAATATCTTTCAATGTCAATGGTATTATAACGATTTACTGGACTTAGAAATAAACTTATAATTTTCTATATGACATTTCTATCTTGTTCTGACATTGGCGCTTCTGGTCCTATATTCTTATCTTGAGTCCATGCCCCAACTGCTCTTCTGTTTTTAATACTAATAATTACCATTATAAGAGAAGTTTGCATTTTTGTTTTAACCTAAACTAACCTAATCATGATTATCTGAAAGTTTTTATTGTTTTATCCTGGATGAATATTACTACTTTAAACTAACAATACATAGTTGTGAAAATTTTAGGAAATCCAAAAATTTGGCCTCTCAAGAGTTCTGATTTTTTTTCTCTGATATGTAACTCATCCACTCTGCTACATTATTCATAATGCCCAAAGCAGTACTTGGGCAATAGAAAACAAGGCAGGAAACCTCTGCCTAGCCAGTGAGGCTCAGTGGTTGAGTGTCAACACATACAGCAAGAGGTGGTCAGGGCATATGCCTAGGTTTCAGGTTTAATTCCCAGTAGGAGAAGTGCAGAAGTCAGCCGTTCACTGTTTCTCTCTCATCAATGTTTCTATTTCTCTCTCCCTCTCTCTTCCTCTCTTTTAAAATAAAAAAGCAGGAAATCTCTAACTGAAAGGAAAAAGGAAGATCCAGGCAAGCAGACAGAGCACCAAGGCCCATCTACTCATCCTATTTAAGGAATTTCTCCAGCAATTCTCTTTGTCTCATACATCAGATTTTCTGCTCCGAATGGATCATTTCCATCAACCTGCAACTTAAGACATAGAATGATGATTTCCATTTCCCTTCCCCCTGCAGCAACTCTCCACTTCCAAAACAAACATCTAATACACACACACACACACACACACACACACACACACACACGGATTCAGATTTTAAGCTGTATGAAGCATACCTAGCCAAGTGTAAGATAAAATCAGTCAAAGAGAGGATATGAAGATTTGTTCTCTGCTCCAAACCTTCCTTCCCAGAGGACAAAATATAAAACAAGTTGGGAATCCACATTAGAGTAACAACTCCCTCATCACGTCATACTGCAATCCCAAAGGGGAAGACTGTTCCTGAGAGAATTTCCCCAGAAGGATGAGGATGACTTTGGATAGAGAGGATTATAATCACTTGTCTAGTAAGCAGTAAACTCAGTAGTATGCCTACCAGGGCATGAGAAAAGGGCTAACAAAGGTGGAGGGAAAAGAATAAACAGGGTCAGGCAAGACTAGGTGAGCATCAGCACCACTCTGGTTTCCTATGCAACAAGTCTGGTGGAGTAGGAATTGCTAGGTTTTCTGTGAATTTAGAGTAGGCACTTGAAATTATCTGAGGATATGATTTAGCTTGCTAGCTCCAGACAAAAGAATGAAGAGAACCCATACTAGCAAAAATTTGAATAGAGAAAAAGAGAAATGAAGTTGGCTCCATAGGATCCTCTGAAATACATTATAAATAGCACCAGTTGGACACCAGAGATCATCTAATGTCACACACAGAAGAGGCGATGTTGGATGTCATCCATGTCTAGAGATTCAACCATAGACATCAATAGCTGGAGTACAATAGCAACTGGGTGAGAAATTAGACTAAGGGTGAAGACCAGCTTCTATGTTGCCACAACACACACCATCCACAAACTCCCTTTCCCTTCAACTTCCAAGATGATGGGAACCTGAACCCCATGAAAAAGTAGCAGGACTGTGACTAGGGAAAGGAAGATGATAGAGGGGGCTGTGAACAGTTACATGAAGAGATAGTAATATATAATTTTGACTGCAATCATTCACACAAAAGAACATTTAGTAATATATAATTTTGACTGTAATAATTCACACAAAAGAACATTTAAAATGTAGTTGACAAGAATGCATAAATATGACAAGACTAGTGTCCTGGTGCACAAATTCATGCACATTGAAAGGAAATAAATTAGAAAAAATATTTTAATATTGCTATTCACCCTTTGACTATAATAAAAGTGTCAATCAAATTTGTGATTGACAATGACAGATCAAAACACATGTGTGCAATTGGCGCCATTAAGAGCTTTATATGTATCGCACATGTGTGTATCAACTTAGCCTTTTATAGATATAGAATACACTTGCTTAATTAGATCTGCTTTGTGATGCAGCTAAACTTTTTCAGCCCAGTGAAGCACCACAACTTCTCTTTCAGGTAATTGTCAGCAACACAGCAGTAAATATCAACAAGAAGTAGATTATTATTGTAAATCACAGATTATTATTGGAGAACAAAGGGTAAAATAGTAAACTGTAGCAGTGTTTGACTATATTCTATGCAGTGAGAAAACCTGAAGTCATTTTTCAAGTTCCACCATTTCTTACTTCTTTTCAGTCAGGTCAAGTTTCTAAACTTTCTAAATCTCTGTTTTCTGACTAATGAAAAGAAAATAGGATTCTACTGAGTCTTCTATATACCTACTCCAGGATTTCTGTGAGGATCAAATGAGATGAGGCACTTGAAAATGCTTCACAAACATTTGAATGAACCATAAAATGTTTGTACCAGGCTATAAAGCAAGTTGGGTTCCTGAGCTGAAGAAACTCCAAAGAAGCTAGTTGCTAGGGAAAAGAAGCTGGGTGTTGCTACGTGACATTATTACCTGGTGACCACAGCACTGTTTCCAGTGGGAATAATAATGGCTAAGAAGTCAAATCGGGGCAGTCAGAAACCTCTGTTAGCCCTTTTCTCATGCCCTAGTAGGCATACTACTGAGTTTACTGCTTACTAGACAAGTGATTATAATCCTCTCTATCCAAAGTCATCCTTATCCTTCTAGGGAAATTCTCTCAGGAACAGCCTCAGATCCTTGGGAAGCTGGGTTCTTTATCATCAGTCTGGCCAAAGAGAAGCTCTTCATCAGCAGGACCCAGCTGATGCAATGTGGTAGCACTGGTCAAGGGTGCAACCTACTGTCCAATGCTGCTCAGAGAGAGAATAGCAGGCCTCTCTTGCAATATTGGCAGCTGGGTGCAATCTGACTTACCAGGAGTAGCCAGGCAGACATGGGGCATCCTGAACATATGAGGGAAGTCAGCCCCCCCACCTCCCCTCACTCCTGATGTAAGCACATTGGGGATGGTCAGGCAAAAAGAAGCTGAAGTTTCTTAAAGGGGGAGGGGGGTGGGTATTAATAGTGACTACATGTTACAAAACTCTATCATAGTGCCAAAGTACTGTTGAGGAATTGGGGCTATTTGTGCAATAGATGTTTATATCCACAAAGGAAACATTTTAAAATTTATTCTAATTTATTAATAAAAATACTTCTGCCACAAACAAACTTCAGTTTATATATCAAAATGCAAATGATAACATTTCGTCAAGGGTGTGGTCTGAAGAAAGAAAAAGAAGCTATATGGGTATGGCAAGCCAAACAACTATCTACAGAGATAATCTTAATATTTATGTTATTTACATGGTACCCCAATTATAATTACAAAAGGATATTAGGATAATGAATTATTGAATCCTATTCTAAAATTACTTAGAATCTTAGTCTCCATTGTAACTTGCCAACATTTCTAAGATAATTAATTACACTGCCACTTGGCCTCATTTAATTGTGTATAAATGTGTTTACCATCACAATTATAACTTTGAAAATATTGCCTTATAAATATTTTATTAACAAGAAGTTTTAGCATTTTCCCACTTACTGACTGAGAGAGAAAAAACTGTCTTCTTTAATTTGGGTCGAATAAACATTTCCACAAATTTTGACAAATGTGGGGGATCTATCTTGAGTCATTTTGAATAGAAGCTTCTACATTCCAATTGTGAGAGGCCTATGAAAAACCTTATTTTATTGAGCTTTTAGGATTGAAATTCAGCCTGTTATTCTGTGACCAATCTTTGTAACTAACAGATGATTCAGTTAATGTACACGGAAAAGTTACTGCGACTTTGAACAAAAGGATGTTTGTTAGAAATTAGATATATTTTCCATCTATACTTAATAGCTTCAAAAAATAATGAAACATCCAACTTCCTGATACATATGTAAGCACCAATAATTGTCTTTCTTTATCTCAGTTTGGATTTTAGAATTTACAATTACTTGAACCCTTTTATAGTGTTAACTTAGAGAAAATGAGAAAGGGGCATTATGACTTCCTTTAAAAGATTACACCTGTCTTTGCCCTATCCTGAATTCTTTGAGCCTGATTTTGAAGATCTAGTAAATGGTACCTAAGCATGCTGATACCTTATGGCTGCAAATCATTTTCTACCTTTAGATTCTAAAAAAAAGAGGAAGATAATGGTTCATTTTTTTAAGAGCACTAAAATAAAATAAAAGTGTATGCCTATCGAAGTATTTTTTTAAATCATTTCCAAAAATAACTGGCAAAATAATGCCTCTACATGTTTAAGACAAATTAAATTGCTAACGAATAATCAGAAATCATGGTTGCCATGGTTTCAGGTGCCCAGTCTGTGGCGTATGAACTAAATACTGCCTTGTAGCAAAAATGCCTGTATATTAAGTACAAGCCACTAAAAATCTAATTATAGTGTTCTAAGGCATTTTAAATCTTTCAAAACTAAAAATACTTGTGATTAATAATAATTTTTAAAATATCAGCTGATCTGACTTTATGATAATGATGAAGAAAGTCACAGCCATCCTCTAATCCTGCAGATATTCTAGAGGCTCAAAAGAAGCCCTTGATTTTCTTACTTATTTAAAGCCACTTTCCCAAAAAGAATCTGAAACTTCCTGGTGGATTTAAATTCTGCCTTTTTTTTCCCCACTGGAAGAATTTCTATTTTCTCTTCTTTTATTTCCTCCATCCCACTCCAATATGGAAGTTTTGAGGACTTGAAATCAGTCAGTTGATCAGTCAACACTTATTGAGCAATACTATGTCAAACATTATTCAGACATTGAGGTTACAAAGATAAATAAGACAGTATCTTCCCTTATAGAAGAGATATATTTGTCAATCTTACATTCAGACTAACAAAGTTATTCCTAATATACTGTAGTAAAGCAGTAATAGGAATAGGAATAACATGTGCACAGAAGCCAGGCACAACCTTTAGCCTGGAAAAGCCAGAAATCTTTCTAAGGTTCACCCTTGAGTTTTATGTCAGTCAGTAGTAGGAATTAGCCAAGTACAAGGGAAGCAGGAGAGAATTCCAGTTATACAGAGAACAGAGGTCTTGATTTAATATGTCCAAGGAATCATGACACAATATGTCTTAATGTGTCAACCAAGTTTAGGAGTGGATTTTATTCTGGAAGTAATATGGAGCCACTAAAAGGTTTTTAGTAGCTGAAACTGGTTTGGCTCAGTGGATAAAATGTCAGCCTGCGGACTGGAAGGTCTCAGGTTCAATTCCTATCAAGGGCATGTACGTTGGTGGTGGGCACATCCCTAGTGGTGGAGGTGCAGGAGGCAGCTGATCAATGTTTTTAACTCTTTATCTCTCTCCCTTCTTCTCTGTAAAAAGTCAGTAAAATATATTATTTTAAATAAATAAAATAAAATAAATAAATAAAAGGTTTTAAGTAGGAGGGTCATATGATCTGATTTGATTTACAGATAGACTACAGGCCCAATGCACAGGGCTTGGCCCCACCATGGTGGCCACCTTGGCCCTCGCAGTCCCAGCTTCATCTGGAAGGTCATCTGGAAGCTTGTCCAGTCTAATTAGCATATTACACTTTTATTATTATAGATGACTTTGGAGGGCAAATTCGGAAGGACCAAAATTAAAAGCAAGGAGACCACTTAGGAGGCTATGTGTGATGGTTAATTTTATTTATCAACTTGGCTGGGCCATGAAGTACCTAGAAAGTTGGTCAAACATCATTCTGGGTGTTTCTGTGAGGGAGTTTTTGGATGAGATTAACATTTAAATCAGTGGGTTTGAGTAAAGATTATTCTCCATAATGTGGGTGGGCTTAATGCAATCAATTGAAAGGCTAAATAGAATAAAAAGAAAAATTCTCCCTTGAGAATTCTCCAGCCAACTCCCTTTGAATTTCACCTGCAACATTGGTTCTTCCTGCCTGAAGAAATTGGAACTAAAATATTGGCTCTTCCTGGGTTTCCCACACCACCAGCCAACCTTGCAGATTTTGGGCTCACTAGTCTCCATAACCACATAGGCCAATTCCTTATAATAAATCTATACATTTATCTACCCAATTATCCTTCTTTCTCCTAATAGAGAGGGACGAATGGATAGATAGATGATGATGATGATGATGATGATGATGATAGATAGATAGATGATAAATAGATGATAGATAAATAGATAGATAGATAGATGATCTATGATAATAAAAGCATAATATGCTAATTAGAACAGACAGCCAAACAACTTTTTGGACAACCTTCCAGATGAAGCTGGGGCTGTGAGAGCCAAGCCCCTTGCATGAATTTTGTGCACTGGGCCTCTAGTATCTATATATTACTCTGAAAAACCCTAAGACATGATTGTAGTGGCCCAAAACATGGATTGTGATGGCTCAAATTAGAGTAGTGATAATAAAGGTAGAAGTGAATATGACTTAAAAAGAAAAATAAGTAAGGTTGTACCAGTGATTAAAATGTGGAGAGGTGAGAGGAGGATAGAAGAAAAAACCATTACTTGGCTCAAGTGCCTACCTGAATGGCTGCACCACCAACTGAGGTAGAGACCTTGGAGGTAAAGGTCCAGGCAGGAGTGGTACAAGTAATTAGTATGACACATGCTAAGTTTGAGGTACCCCGAACATCAAGGTTATATATAGGAATCCAGAGCTCAGAGGAGACATCAAGGCTAGAAATGCATATTTGGAAGGTATCCTCTATCATTTCAAAAAACACACATGAGACTAAATAACATCACACATAGAAAGAATGAAAGAAAAGAACAACAGTAAGCTAGAGGCAGAACTTTGGGACACACTCATATGTTATGGCTGGGCAATGAGAATAAAACACACAGCGGCTTATAACAGAAATGTCAGGAATTGTGAAGTGTCAGGTTTTACCTAACTTGAGATTTAGCCTGCCACAGTTTCATGCATGATGACAGGAGACATGAGACTACTGGGTCAGAGATAAAAAGACTTTATTACTGACAACAATAGCAAGAGGCAGAATATCAGCATTTTCTTGCATTGTCCCTCCATGTACTAATTCCCACAGGGTGGTGCTAAATTACATCTCTTCCTTCTACCTTAAGTAGAGGCCAAATAAAGGAAAGAGCCTAGTAGACTTGTGAATGAAACTAGAAAAAAATTCTAGACAGTGAAACTAGAAAAATTAGCCAAAAGGAGTAAACCCACTCGATAGTGACCTGAGTCACTTCCTGCCACAGACTAGAGCCATTACATCTACCAGGCAAAGTACATTTGTTATACTCATCAGCCTTCTAAGCAGACTACCACTGAGCCTAGATCATTGAGAACAAATCCAAATCAACCATAAGAGGAAGACACCCAGATTTAGTTACAGCAACACCAAGAAACAGAGAGAAATCCTAACCAGAAAAATTAAAACCCTATATCTGTCATTTACTAATTCACAGTATCCCAAGCCACAAGATCAAAACTATATTCTCAGCCTTAAAACACACACACACACACACACACACACACACACACACACACACACACACACGATCAAATCTCTGTGTTGAGGAAATCTAGTCCTTGAGTATTCTGTGTTTAGTGGTGCAAATCACTTCTGTGTTGAGAACTGGCATACCCTTTTTTAGGCAAGCAGTTTTCTGGAAAAATACTTACAAACTTGTTTGGGAATTTCAAGCATGTTTTAACCTTATAAGTATCCTTAATTACTTGAGCATATGTGTTTTATAGCTCACTGAGGAAGTTATAATCTCCACATACAGGTTTATGAATTTGGAGCACCTTAAAGACCTTACCTCATTGCAAAATATGGCACCTCAGTGGAGATTTAAAGAGCAGGTTTCTTTAAAAAGAGATGATTAGGAGAAAGAGAATCTAATTGTGGGTCATAAAAATGTATACCAGTATGTTTTTTTAATTTAATGGATTATATGTGTCTTATTAAATATCACAGTCATTAAGACAACAAAAAAGCACTCAAATACAATTTGAATCGGTTTTCATACAAAGCATGTGGTATATAAAGAGATCACCTATGGTTTCATATGTCCTGTGAAAGAATTTAACCAGCCACACAAACCCATTTTCACCACAGTTTCTGTCACCCAACACTTCAATCACAGGATTTTTAAACTCTCCTTTTATGCCCATGCTTCATAACGGATTTATTCATCTCTCAAAACCCAGAGCAGAATCCACATGCCCTAACATCACCCCTTCACCACTCCCACCCTCATAGAGCTTGTCACTCTCTCCAGAATGACACAAGTCTGTCTATTGTTCTTACAGCGCTGTATGGTAATTTATTCGCTCACACATTTGTCTCTCCAACAGTCTTCCTAGCAGGCTGCCTTGCCCATTTTCCAAGGGGATGCAAGGGCAGGTGCAGAATCATCTTCAAAGCTTCTAAGGCAAGTAGAGAAATTCCAGGGGAAAAGAAAGCTGTCATCAGGAAGTTTTTAATGAGGTTTTTTTATCTAACAGTCATCGCTGCCCACTCTTGTCCTGCCTCCTTCTAAATCTACTTACTGTTAATTTGTCTGAGATTGAATATCTCCTATATACCAAGCAAACAAGCAATGGGTACTATAACTACATCCCAAGAGAAATACATTGGAAGCTCAGGAATGAACCAGCTGCTTTGAAAATATGGTGAAACCATTGATTGATTCAGTGGTACAGACTGCTGGACATTCTTGGCCACAGAATAAATAGATACTGCACATCTCTCAGAATCAGGAATGGAGGTCTCCTCCATGTGTCTCAATGCAATGTCAAAGACTTAGAAAAAAGACTGCAAAATCCAACAATCCACAGAATCACAAGTAAGAGACTTCTAATAGTCCAGAGATGGGGGCAGAAAAATCTTAGAAGTCATTAACGTCTTCATTAATCAAGAAAGAAGAAAAACAAACATATATTCAATTTTTATTATCATTTCTTACTAGTCATTCAGTTATTATAAATACATATTAATTCTTACTAGTCATTCTATTAGGTGTTCCTAGGGATCTAAAAAATAAAGTAAAAGTCAAGGTGCTGGCTAATGAAGTTAACAAGTAAAACAAGACTTCATCTATGAAACAAAATAGTGCCACGCAGTACACAATCAATGCTAAAATTGAATAGAGTGAATATACTATAAAGGATGACTATGTTTTCTGGTTTACACTTTTTGTCCCTGTTGATAATGAAAATTATATAGTCTGGTGTCATTCAAGAGAAAGAGTTTTCCCCCTTTGGAGTCATAATGTGCATTGTTGCTTCTTAGCTAGGATAAAAGAAGCCATCGTTTTTGCCTTTAGAAATGACTCCTAGTAATCAGACATTATAGACATTTTTCTGGGTTTGGTTTTGTTGCTTTGGGTTTTTTTGTTTGCTTGTTTGGGGGTTTTTTTTTGTATGGTTTTGCTGTTCAATCTGGTTACTGCTGACTAGATACTTAAGTTTTATAAATATAGCCCAATTTTGGGGGGGCGGGGATCAAAATATATCTCAAAGTAAAAATAAAGAACAGGGGAATTTTACCTTTTAGTTTATTCTTTTCTGTACTGTTTTAAATTTTTTCTATCTGAATGTACTATCTTTATGGCAAAAGTAATAATGTTTGGGATTTTTCTTATTGTGTGACTTATCTTTATAATAAAAAATATTTTGAAAGCAAGAATAGGATGAGAAATATAAACCATACAGATGTTTCTTCTGTTAACATCTCTTTCATAGAAGAAAGCCACAGTCTATATAAAAATGCCTGAAAAGACAAACACATTGGGAATGGATTTTTAAAGGTACTAACAAACCTGTAGTCATTGCACATAGCAGCATGTGCTGCTGTAGTGGAAATGTTTTTATGGACTGTTTGTTGTTGTTTTACATTCACTTTGAAACTGTACGGAAAGTAGAGGGAAGGATTAAAGGTTCATAATAAACTTTACAAGCCTGTGCAGTGAAGAAAAACTCCAGAGGGTTATGAGGTGTTAAATGAATTGAATTGGCTTAACTTTCTGCCCCATTGTCATGAAGGCCTTTGCACTTCTCACAATGTGGGGACAATTAGGTGTTAGCCCAGCTTGGAAAAATAAATGTCCAACTTCCAGGCAACACTGTGGATTTAGCAAGTGCTGTGTGGGGCACCAAGTTCTTCTAATCAATTCTGGTTTTAATGTTTGCACAAATGCAAATAAATATGAATAAACAAGCAAGACAGAAAACGATGGTAAAACTTAATTCAAAATGCAAATATTTCTTTTTCTCCCTAATTATTGAAGTTTTCTGCAGAGATAATCATAAATGGATCTCAGAAGCAGAATAGAACTGGTAGAGCTATTTTAAAAATGACTAAAACGCTCATCTTCTAACCATTTTAGGTGCAAGCTCAAAATGGATGTATAATAATTTGTGCAAAATCATTTACCAATATTATAATATAAGTTGTTTTACCCCAGGAGGCTTCTCCTGGTCCATTATATAATCTTCTTATCACCTAATAAGTTTATGCACTATGGAGAGTACTACAATGATAACTAAAAAAATGGTCATCTTATCTGGCATGAGATTATTCCAGTTTGGTCCAAGCCAGTTTGTTAAAGGAAAAAACACCATTGACATTCTGATGGGATATAGCCTAACACCTTTGAAAACCTGCAAATCTGTGGACAACACTCTAGAATACAGTTTCTCTCCTACTGAGAAAAGAGAATAGGAAATTTTAAGCAGCCCAAAACTTTTATTTTGTGGGTATAAGAGTAATCAGGACTTGTTTGAACTTCCTTTTTTAAAATTTTTATTTTATTGTTGACAATATTATAGATTTCTCTCATTTTCTCCCTTTTTGCCTCCTTTCAGCCAACTCCTACCCCAACCCAGGTCTTCCCCATACTATTATCTGTGTCCAGGGTTATGCATATACCCATATATGTTCTTTGGTTAATATCTCCTCCTTCCCCCAACACTCACCACCCACACACACACTGAGGTCTGTTACTCTGTTCCATGCATCCACACCTCTGGACCTACTTTTGATCACCAATGTATTTCCAATCAATTTTTTTTTTCCGAAACGTTAAGGTTTTTAAATGGTTATTTAATGTTACCTTGTTTATTAAAATAGTAGAAATCAATCAATCAATAAAACAAATACAAAACTGGTTGTTGCAGAAGACCAGTAAAATAGACAAATTTTGGTAAACTTAATTAAAGAAAAAAAAACACAAATAACAACATTAGGATATGGTCAAGGAGGAAATTATAAGGTCCTGATCTACTAGCTCAGTTGGTTAGAATGTCTTCCCAATACTCCAAGATTGTGGGTTCAATCCCTGGTAAAGACACATACAAGAATCAACCAATCCTATATAATAAAGAGGTCATATGCAAATTGACCCTCACACCCTCATATCACAAGATGGCCACCCACACGCTGTCACAAGATAACTGCCCCCATCTCAAGATGGCCACCCCCACATCATCACAAGATGGCCACCACAAGTTGACTGCTCCACATCAGGGATGGCCACCCCACATTGTCACAAGATGGCCGGCAGGAGAGGACAGTTGGGGGCAACCAGGCCTGCAGGGGAGGGCAGTTGGGAGGGACCAGGCCTACAGGGGAGGGCAGTTGGGGGTGACCAGACCAACAGGGGAGCAATTAGGTGTCAATCAAGTCAGCAGGGGAGAAGTTAGGGGGTGATCAGGCTGGCAGGCAGAAGCAGTTAGGAGCAAGCAGACAGGCAGGCAGGCAGGCAAGCAAGTTGTTAGGAGCCAGCAGTCACATATAATGAGAGGGATGTCTGACTGATGGCTTATGTAATAACCCTCACCTCACAAGATATCTGCCCCATGTCATCACAAGTTGGTTGCCCAGACGTCATCACAAGATGGGCACCCTAATGTTGTCACAAGATGGCCACCCTCACATCATCACAAGATGGCCACCCTCCTCCCCCATCATCGCAAGATGGTGGGGGCAGCTGTTGACAGTTGAACATCCCCTGAGGGATCCCAAATTGGATAGGGTGCAGGCCAGGCTGAGGGATAACCCCCTCCCAGTGCACAAATTTCATATACCAGGCCTTTAATGAATACATAAATAAGTAGAACAACAAATTGATGTTTCTCTCTCAAATCAATGAATAGAAAGGAAAGAGAATAGATGATACATATAAAGAATATTATTTTTATTTTTCAGATAATATGTTACAAGTTTATACCATAAATTTAAAACTCTAGAGACCTCTTTGCATATTACCTAAGAAAATTTGTTAACAAAGTTAACTCAAAAAGATAGTAAACCACCCTGAGCTGTTTGGCTCAAAGGTAAGGCCTAAGGACTAAAGAGTCTCAGGTTCAATTATGGTCAAGGGCATGTACTTGGTTGCAGGATAAATTCCTGGCCCTTACTCTGGCAGGTTCTGGAGGCAATCAATCAATAGGTCTCTTTCACATCAATGTTTCTCTCTCTTTCTCTCTTCCTCTCCATCTTCCTTTCACTCTTTCTAATAATGGAAAAAATATCCTCACTTCTAGGGTGAGGATTAAAAACAAATCTGTCCTATAGTAAAGGTACTAACACAAAATGGTTTTATAAGAGCATTACCAAATTCTCAAGGAATAAATAATTTCTGTGTCATATGAACCAAGTAGAATTTTTCCTAGGAATACAAGGATGTTCAACATAAGAAAATCTACTAATGCAAAATACTACACTAAGAGATTATAGGAGAAAAATGTGAGTTTCTTTAAAAGTACTTGATAAATTTAAACTAATTCTCCTTTTTTAAACATATCTTATTAAGCAATGAATAGAAGAAATTGCTTAAATGTATAAATTGGCTTCTACCAGAAACCTATAGAAAATCTTATATTTAATGATGAAAGTTAAGAAGCATTCACATTAAAGTTAAGAATAAGAAAAGTACTTCTCTCACTGATACTCTTCCACACTGTTTCTAATTAACCTATCCAAGTTAATGACTTCTTTGTTTTGAGCACTCAGTGACATATATGGTTGAATTTTAAGTCATGAAGACCACAGATAGAGAAATTACTGTAGTTAGAAAATGCAAACAAGTATATTTTTAAAAGAAGTGTCCAAAATTTAATATCTAAATGTTTTGAGGATGGTTTTCTTTTTATAAGCCTACTGAAGGAGCTCTATCTTTTTTAAATGCAATGCTCTGCTATAAAGTCACTTAAAATTAAAGAAAATACATCTTCTTACATATGCTGCTTGACAGGAATATGAGTCAAATGATAATCAGTATAGTAAGAAGTATTCTAATGTCTCAAGTTTTATAGCAGCTCAAGTTAACTACAACATAAATTCATCTCAGCAGACCTAATTCAGGGGAAATGGCATTACAGTAAGTGAATGATCCTAAGCTCCAATGGCACCGTGACTTTCATGGAGTGGTTTTTATTGTTAACAGAGAATGTTGACTGCACTTATTTTAATAAAAGTCTGTGACTCGCGTACAAGTACAAGAGCATTTTTTCAGTACATCAAGTTTATCTTCTTTGGGATTTAGGCTATAAGCTATAGATTAAAATAAAAGCAACTAAAATATTCTGGGTCTTTGTGACATAGCACCTCTAAAATGTGTTACAAAAAGAAATACATCACAAAATAAACATAGTAATTAATATTGGATTATATAACCAATATATAAAGTATCCATGAGTCAATATTGATATAAATTAATTATTTGAACAGGTACTTTACTTGTGTGATCTCCCTCCCAAAAGCCTATAACTGCAATGTACTCATAAGAAAAATATCAGGTAAGTTCCAATTGAGGGGCTTTCCACAAAATGTCCAACTAGTATTCCTCTAAACTGTCAAGTTTGTTAAAAATTAGGAAAATTTCTAAAACCATGATAACTCATATTCCTGTCAAGCAATTTCTAAAACCTAAAAAGATGTGACATCTAAATGTAAGTTGGCATTCTAAATAAGATCCTAGAATAGAAAAAAAAACATTAGGTAAAAGTTAAGAAAATATGGACGTCAGTTTAAAATACTGTATTAATATCAGTTCATAAATTGTGATAAATCTACCATATTAATGTAGGATGTTACTAGTAAGGCAAAACTAGGTATGAAGAAATTGGGACTCCACTCACTGCACATTTTTTTCTGTAAATCTGAAGTTATTCTAAAATTATAATTTTATTTCATAAAAAACAACAGCAACAACAAAAGGGAAATACAGAGAAGTGGCCTATCTTATCATTTCCCTAACAGAACTCAGCAAGTGAAATAATAAAGGAGAGCCTTGGCATTCACCAATTTAATACTTATTAGATGCCTTGATTATTAAATTAGTGAGGTATGGAATTTTAAATTGGAGATCATTAGTTGTGAAGACATTTCTCCATTATCATCTAGCTTCCAGCATTGCTATTGCAATATTGATATTATTCTAATTTCTAAAATTTTCTTAATGTCTCTCTAAAAATTAGTGGAGTGCTCTTATGGTCCCTGATGTCCTGAGGTTTCCTAATGGTGTACCATTCTGCTGGGAAGTTTATGGGTATTTCAGCTGAAAATTTCATGCCTTCCAGTCTAGATAATTTTCACATATTATTTCTTTTATTTCCTCCCCTTCCATTTTCTCTGTTCTCTCTACTATAATTTCTATTTTTTCCTCCTTATTTTATTTTTTTCTGTTGTCAGTTATCCCAGCTATACCCTCTTCCAGAGGATTACTATTATGTTGGATTTTTAATTTTCTGAACTATTACTTAATTTTTTTCTCTAATTTTTTATCATGTTATCTCCACTTTCTGAGAAATTTCCCCAGCTAATATTCGCACTATTCTTTTGAGTTTTCTCAATAACTCCTTTTGATCTGTTTGATTTTGTTTTGTTTTGTTTTTGTGTTTTATTGCATAAATGTTATTTTATTTATTTTTTAATATTTTTATTGTTTAAAATATTGCATATATCTCATTTTTCCCCATTGACCTTCCCCCAGCCTCCTCTACCTCCTGTCGCATGCCCTCATCCCACCCACCCCCACTCCAGTGTCTTGTGCCCATCGGTGTGCTTAAATGCATGCATAGAAGAACTTTGGTTGATCTATTTCCTTCCCTCCTTCCTGCTATAATTTGACAGTCTGTTGGGTGCTTTACTGCCTCCGTATCTATCTTTTTATTCATCAGGTTAAAATGTTCTTTATTTTCCATAAATGAGTGAGATCATGTGGTATTTTTCTTTCATTGCCTGGCTTATTTCACTTAACATAATGTTCTCCAGTTCCATCCATGCTGCTGCAAATTCCTTCTTTTTTAGAGCAGTGTAGTATTCCATTGTGTAAATATACTATAGTTTTCTAATCCACTCATCTGCTAATGGGCATTTAGGCTGTTTCCAAATCTTAGCTATGGTGAATTGTGCTGCTATGAACATTGGGGTGCAAATATCCTTTCTGATTGGTGCTTCTAGTTTTTTAGAATATATTCCTAAAAGTGGCATTACAGGGTCAAATGAGAGTTCCATTTTTGGTTTTTTTGAGGAAACTCCATACTATTCTCCACACTAGCTGCAACAGTCTGCATTCCCACTAGCAGTGCACAAAGGTTCCTTTTTTTCTGTATCCTCCTGAGCACTTGTTCTTTGTTGATTTGTTGATGATTGCCATTCTGACATGTGTGAGATGATACCACGTTGTCATTTTGATTTGCATCTCTTGGATAATTAGTGACTTTGAGCATGTTTTCATGTGTCTCTTAGCCTTCCTTCTGTCGTCTTTCAAAAAGATTCTGTGTAGGTCCGTTGCCCATTTTTTTATTGGATCATTTATCTTCCTTTTAAGTTGTATAAATTGGCTGTAGATTTTGGAGATTAAACCTTTATCAGTGATAACATTTGCTATTATGTTCTCCCATACAGTGGGCTTTCTTATTTTGTTGATGGTTTCGTTTGCTGTGCATAGCTTTTTATTTTGATGTAGTCCCATTTGTTTATTTTCTCTTTAGCTTCCATTGCCCTAGGAGTGGTATCAGTGAAGAAATTGCTTCGGCATATATCTGAGATTTCTGTCCCTGGATTCCTCTAATATTTTTATGGTTTCCTGTCTTATGTTTAAGTCCTGTTTCCATTTAGAGTTTATTTTTGTGTATGGTGTAAGTTGGTGGTCTAATTTCATTTTTTTTTGCATGTATCTGTCCAATTTTCCCAACACTATTTATTGAAGAGGCTGTCTTGACTCCATTGTATGTTCATGTCTTCTTTATCAAATATTAATTGAGCATAGTGGTTAGGGTCAATATCTGGATTCTCTATTCTATTCCATTGGTCTATGTGTCTGTTCTTGTGCCAGTACCAGGCTGTTTTGAGAACAGTAGCTTTGTAATACAACTTGAAATCTGGTATTGAGATCCCACCTACTTTGTTCTTCTTTCTCAGGATTGCCGTGGATATTTGTGGTCATTTTGTTTCAGATGACGCTTTGGAGAGTTCTTTCTAGGCCTGTGAAATATGCCATTGGTATTTTAATGGGGAGTGCATTGAATCTATAGGTTGCTTTGGGTATTATGGACATTTTAATGATGTTGATTCTACCAATCCGAGAACATGATATTTTCTTCCATCTACTGAAGTCTACCTTTTTCAGTGTCCTGTAGTTTTTTTCATATAGGTCTTTTGCCTCCTTAGTTAAGTTTATTCCTAAGTATCTTAATTTTTTTGGTGTGATAGTAGAAGGCATTGCTTTTTTAATCTCTCTTTCTGTAAGTTCATTATTGCTATATAGAAATGTCTAAGATTTCTTGGCATTATATTTGTATCCTGCTACATTACTGAGTTCATTTATTAAGTCTATTCATTTATTGATGGAATCCTTTGGGTTTTTTATTTACAATATCATGTCATCTGCAAATAAGCTTTACTTCTTCTTTTCTAATTTGGATGCCTTTTATTTCTTCTTCTTGTCTAATTGCAGTGGCTAATATTTTCAGTACTATGTCAAACAGGAGTGGTGAGTGTGGGCAACCCTGTCTTGTTCCTGTTCTTTGGGGAAATGGTTTTAGTTTTTGCCCATTGAGTGTGGTGTTACCTATGGCTTTTATGATGTTGAGCTATGATCCTTCTATCCCCACTTTGTTGAGAGTTTTTATCAAGAAAGAGTGTTGGATTTTGTCAAATGATTTTCTGCATCAATTGATATGACTATGTGATTTTTATCTCACAATTTGTTTATGTGATTTATCACATTTATTGATTTGCAGATACTGTACCATCCTTGCATTCCTGAGATAAATCCTACTTGGTCATGGTGCATGATCTTTCTGATGTACTGCTGGATCCAATTTGCTAGAATTTTGTTGAGGATTTTGGCATCTATGCTCATGAGGGATATTGGCCTATAATTCTCTTTCATTGTGTTGTAGTTATCTGGTTTTGATATTAGGGTGATTCTAGCTTCATAGAATGAGCTTGAAAATGAGCCTTCCTCTTGAATTTTTTGGAATAGTCTGAGGAGGATAGGTTTTAATTTTCCTTGAGTGTTTGGTAAAACTCCCTTGTAAAGCCACCTGGCCCCAGGCTTTGGTTTGCTGGAAGCTTTTTTTTTTAATTAAATCTTTATTATTCAGGTTATTACATCTGTTTCTCTTTTTTTTCCCTCTATAGCTCCCCTCCACCGGCTCCCACCCCTCCCATGGTTATAATGTTTTTCAAGAATTTCCTCGAAAAGATGAACAAGTTTAGCAAGAACCAAGAGAAGGTGAAAAGGACCAACTAGAAATTAAACATACACTGACTGAAATAAAAAATATTATACAGAGACCTAACAGCAAACAAGAGGAACACAAGAATCAAGTCAAAGATTTGAAATCTAAAGAAGCAGAAAACACTCCACTGGAAAAGAAAAAAGAAAAAAAATATGTGTAGACAGTGTAAGGAGCCTCTGGGACAACTTCAAGCATACCAATATCAGAATTATGGGGGTGCCAGAAGAAGAGAGAGAACAAGATACTGAAAACCTATTGGAAGAAATAATGACCGAAAACTTCCCACATCTGGTGAAAGAAATAGACTTACAAGTCCAGGAAGTGCACAGAACCCCAAATACAAGGAATCCAAAGAGGGTCACACCAAGACACATCAGAATTAAAATGCCAAGAGCAAAAGACAAAGAGAGAATATTAAAAGCAGCAAGAGAAAAACAGTTCATTACTTACAAGGGAGCACCCATATGATGTCAGCTGATTTCTCAACAGAAACTATGCAGTCCAGACGGGAGTGGCAAGAAATATTCAATGTCATGAAGAGCAAGAACCTACATACAAGAATACTCTACTCAGCAAAGCTATCATTCAGAATTGAAGGGCAGATAAAGAGCTTCACAGATAAGAAAAAACTAAAGGAGTTCATCAGCACCAAACCAGTATTATAAGAAATGCTGAAAGGTATTCTTTAAGAAGAGGAAGAAGAAGAAAAAGGTAAAGATAAAAGTTATGAACAACAAATACATATCTATCAACAAGTGAATCTAAAAATCAATTCAATAAAAAATATGATGAACAGAATAAACTGGTGAATATAATAGAATTAGGGGCATAGAAAGGGAGTGGACTGACAATTCTCAGGGAGAAAGGTGTGAGGGAGGTTCAGAGAGAGACTGGAAAAAAATCATACACCTATGGTGAGGAAAATGCAGGGGGAGGTAAGGGTAGAGGGAGCGGTAGGAGCCGGGTGGAGGGGAGCTATGGGGGGAAAAAGAGAAAAAAATGTAATAATCTGAACAATAAAGATTTTTTTCAAAAAGAGAAAAAAAACTGTGGTACATCTATACAAGGGAATACTATGCTGCTAGAAAAAGAAGGAATTCTTACCATTTGCAACAGAATAGGTGGAACTGGAGAGTATTATGCTAAGCAAGATAAGCCAGTCAGAGAAAGATAAATATCACACAATCTCACTCATTTGTGAAATATAATGAACAACTTATACTGATGACAAAAATAGAATCTGAGACATAGAAGTATTGAACAGACTGTTCAACCTATGAGGGAAGGCAAGGGGTGAGGGGTCATAGATCAACCAGAGGACTTATATGCATGCATACGAGCATAAACAATGAACACAGACAGTAGGGGGGTGGGGGGGTGAAGGTATGTGCTAGGGGGTGGAAGCAGCCAGGGAGAGGTCAATGAGAGAGAAAGGAGACTCATGTAATACTTTAAACAATAAAGAATTTAAATTAAAAAAGGAAAGAAATAAATCAAAGAAAAACAAATACCATATAATTTTATGTAGAACCTAAAAACAAACTAAGAAAACAAAACAGAAACAGACACAAAGATACGGAGAACAAACTGATGGTTGTCAGAGGAGAGAATGGTGGAAAAAATTGCTAAGGGAAATAAGAGGTACAAACCTCCAATTATTAAAAATAAATAAATAAATAAGTTACAGGGATATAATGCAACTAGAAGAAAACTTCAATATTATCATAATAACAGTATGGTGCCAGATGGTTAAAAGACTTATTGTGGTGATCACATAAGAAGAAATAATACATTGAGTCAGTATATTGTATACCTGAAATTAATAAAATATTTTACATCAATTGCACTTTAATTTTAAAAATAAAAAGTAATGCCCTAGTTCCATGGTCAGCAAACTATGGCTCGCAAGCCACATGTGGCTCTTTGGCCCCTTGAGTGTGACTCTTCCACAAAATACCATGGCCTGGGCAAGTCTATTTTGAAGAAGTGGTGTTAGAAGAAGTTTAAGTTTAAAATATTTGGCTCTCAAAAGAAATTTCAATCGTTGTACTGTTGATATTTGGCTCTGTTGACTAATGAGTTTGCCAACCACTACCCTAGCTGGTTTGGCTCAGTGGATAGAGTGTGGGCCTGTAAACTGAAAGGTGCCGAGTTTGATTCAGGTCAAGAGCATATGCCCAGGTTGCAGGCCTGATCCCCCAGTAGGGGACATGCAGGAGGCAGCCGATCAATGATTCTTTCTCATCATTGATGTTTCTCTCTCTCCCTCTCCCTTCCTCTCTGAAATCAATAAAAATATTTTTAATAAAAATAAATAGTAAGTAAACTAATAAAGGATCCATGTCCTTATGGAGCTTATATTCTAGTGAAAGATATAAGCAATAAAAATAAGTAAATTATAAAGTGGTATTTTTTCAATAGAACAGGAAAAGGAAGATCAAGAGAACTATTGGAAGAGGGGTTACAATTTAAATTGATTAAACATTTCTACTGTACTCAAGTGATTACCACTGAATCAGTTATAATTGTTTAGTTATAAGTAACAGAAGCCAACTCTAAACAGAAGACGAATGTATTAAGTAGACATCAGAGAACACAAAATTGAAAGACTATGAAAACAAACTGGAAAAACATCAAGAATCAGGGCAGGCCCAAGAAAGTGGAATGAATCAACATTCTTCTCACAATATCATCACTGGAATGAATAATGTCCTATTGTCAGTCAAAGTTGAGGTTCCATAAGAGCCAACTAACCTAGCTAGGAGGTAAATAATCCCCCAAAGTAAAAAATTTCTATGAAAAGAGAGAATCTTCAAAAGGAAATTAGTTGTATACTGTATGATTCTAACTGTGTGGCATTGTGAAAAAGGCAAAAAAGTATGGACATAGTAAAAGATCAGAGGGTTGCCAGAGGTTGGTGGAGGAGGGGAGGAAGAATGAATAAGAGAAGCAAAGTAGAATTTTGGGGCATGATAACATAATCATGGGTACACATCATTGTACATTTCCACTCCCATAGGATGTGCAATTACCAAAAATGAATCCTAAGGTAAACTGTGGACTTTGAGTGATTATGATATATCCATGTGGGATTTATCAATTATATAAATGCACCACTTCTGGTGGAGAATGTTGATAATGGGGGAAGCTATGCATGTGTTAACTTTTCTGTGAACCTAAAATGACTCTAAAAAATAGTCTTAATTTTAAAAATAAAGAAAAGGAATATGTTTAAGCCAAAATAGGGGAAATGAGTGATAGACAACCAAAACACAAAATCTCTCTCCTACCACAAGTGCCAGTTCCAGAATTTCTAGGGCTTTAAAGGTAGCAATCTGATTGAAATGAGGCAATAGGGTATTTTTCTTAATGCTGCATTTTGATAGCCATTACACTCTTTTGACTTGGATTGTGGCTCTATTTGTGTAGTTTTGAAGGGCTGCTGAAGATTATTGGCTATATTAAATCTTGCCAAGCCACACCTTGCCACTCTACTGACCACAATCCCAAAGATACACTGATTTCTATTGCAGTTTGCTTCATCTCATTCTAACACTCCCAGTAGGATCAGCCTAGAGAGACTGCCATAGGAATCATTTCACTACAATGACCTTCCACAAAGTATATCCTAGACTGAAATAAACAACCATCAGCCAATTGGATTACTCTTATATATTTTTAATTATACAGGGAGGAATATTTCAGAACTTAACAAAAGGAGCCTCTGAAATATAGAAGTAGCAACATAGACTTGAACTCCCCACCTGAGTCAACACATGAAAATAGGCAAAACAATTACATAACAAAACTAAAAAGCTGTAGACAATATATACAAGAAGCCTAAGTGTTTTCAGTGAGTATATTGTGATTGGTTGTATTATTATTATTATGAGGAGATCCTATGTGTAATAATGGATAAAACAAACTAGTAATGATAGGATATTATAATTTTTTGTCTTTCCTGTACTTGACAACCATGACTCCCAATGTCAAAGAAGATACAGATGTAACTTAGAAGAAATAAGTAAAAACCTTGTATTCTCAAATTTGAATTGGAAATACCAGTATAAACAGTGGAGGTTTTATCTCTCAAGTTTCTAGGAAAAAAGATTGGTATCAGATTAGAAGCAAGAGTCTGAAAGAGTTGTTTTACCAC
>PVJN01020915.1:21500-35541 GCA_004026805.1 Lasiurus borealis | reverse complement strand
AAAAGAGGGGTGCTCGCTGCTGACAGCCGGATCTCGCTCACACCGGCGTCGGGCTGGCTCCAGGTGGACCCGGGGCCGCAGCGGAGAAGGGTGAGGTGGAGACAGCGATCAGCGATCGTGTCTGGCTTTCTGGACACCGTGTCCCAGATCCACCCCGAGATAGGGTGACCGTGTTCCGTCCTGCGCCCGCGAGAGACAAAAAGGACTCGCGGCACCGGCCCTCCCTCTTCTGACCGCGTTTCCTTTGCAAACACGCCACTCCCCCCCCCCCGAGTTGTTGTAGCTTCTCTTTCCAGAGGGGGGACCCGAACACGTGTATCGCCGGAGGAGAGGGGAGGTGGCGACTCAGCCATCTGTCGCCCCTGCCCTGGATCCGGGAGTCAGGGAGTCACAACCAAGAACAACTGGGCCCTTTGGCTTTATCTCAGGTAACCCCTACCCTCCCTACCCCCCCACCCCCCACCCCCCGCCGGCTCTGGTAACTGAACCCCCTCCTGCAGTCAGAGCTCCTGTCACTCAGAGTCCGTGCCTGTCACTGCTTCGTGTCACGGCACAGGGACAGACCCACCCGGCGGGGTCAGGCATTTCCCGCAGCACCGGAGGGGGCCGGGAGAGCCGCCTTCAGAACCTTGATGTTGAGTATCGCACGCGCTGACACTGTCCGTGAGCTCAACGGCACGAAGGCTGGTAAACGGGAGATGGGAGTCCACACTCGCCCTCCTGCGGGGCCGCTCAGCCGCGTCGGAAAGAAAGCGGGGTGGCAGCTCCCCCGAGACCACGGCGCTGAGCCACGGGGACTGGCTCCCTCCTCCGGCCCCCAGCTCCTCTGCCTCCCAGCTCCGCGTCCCTGGGAAAGTGACTGAACTGCTTTGTGCCTCGGTTTCCCCCGGTTAAACCTAGGAATTAAACACACACACACACACACACACACACCACTTACTGTGGTCACAGTTGAGCTAATTCACATACATCCCTTAAACGGGGCCTGGCATGGAGGGGCGCTCGGTGAGGACTAGCAAGCACTGTTAGGACTGAGGACCAAACCAGTTAGTAATACATGCAAAGCACTCGCTGTGTGAGCAGTTCAATAGGAGTTATCATTAGCAGCAGCTCGCATCTGACTTTATTATATAAATAATCATGTTATGTATCATTATATATTATACATATATTTTTTTATTGACTTCAGAGAGGAAGGGAGGAGAGAGAGAAACATCCATGATGAGAGGGAATCATGGATCGGCTGCCTCCTGCACCCTCTCTACCTGGGGATGGAGCCTGCCACCTGAGCATGTGCCCAAGCAGGAATCAAACCCTGACCTCCTGGTTCCTAGGTCCACACTCAGCTACTGAGCCACACTGGCCCGGCTCTCACCTAATATTAAGCCTCTAAAGGGCAGAGCCCCTGCCGTATTCCCCTCTGGGACCCCGTAGAGCTCGCCAGGCTCTGCGTCAGTGCGTGAAGCAGGCTTTCTGAGAAAGGGTTGGCGCTCGCACAGATCTCCCGTGTGGAGGCGGCCTTCGCTCAAGGTCACCCTCCCCTCAACCTTGGGTCTGAAAATCATTTTGACTTGCTATTTCACCGGGCATCTGACAGGCTGAGCGAGTTTAATCTCTCTCTGTCTTCTAATACCCCGGGGGTGGCACACCTTTTAACCTACCTGCCGGCGCGTTACCCAGCCTCTGCTCAGAAACTGACTCGGCCTGGAGCGGAAAAGAAAACCCTTCCGAAAGGTTGAGCACTGCAGCCCTTTCTGGATTCTGTGGCCAAACCGTGGTACTTGCTGAATGCCTGCTTCCAGCTTCTGCACTTAATTTTTAAGGCAGCCTACCTACCACAGATCTTTTATTTGTGTTTATTTTTTTTTTAATCCTAACCCAAGAATATTTTTTTTCCATTGATTTTCTTCTTTTCTTTCTTTCTTTTTTTCTTTCTTCCTTTCTTTTTGAGAGAGAGTGAAGGGGAGTGAGGAAGGGGGCAGAGAGAGAAAAACATCAATGTGAGAGAGACACATCGATTGCTTACCTCCCACACCCGACACAATTGGGTTCGGGAATCAAACCCTTGACCCTTAGGTCCTCGGGCCGACGCTCTGTCCACTGTGCCACCTGCCAGGCTCACCTTTTTACTGCTGCGCTTAAACCTTCATCCGTCAGGACGTTCCATGACAGGCAGTAACTCAGGTGTCAAGGTGCATCAGCTTATCCTAAGTGACAAGGTGGTGTTTTGTTCTGGGAAACTATCCCAAACTCTCACCAGGCTCGGAGCTAGGTTTGGGGATAAAAGACATCCATCTCTGCAAATGAAGGGCCCGTCCACAGGTTGTGGGGTTTCCAATACACCCCTTAAAGGATCCTCTCTTTGCCCCACAGAGAAATCAGAGAACGCCAAATGCCCTTCAGGGCTGATGGGAGGAACTCAAGCTGCTAATTCCTCCTTGTTAAAGATGGCCAAGTAGATCCATTTCTTCTCCTTCCCCCACTCCCCACCCCAACCCCCGTCTCTTTTATGTTTAGAAATGGGGAGGAGAGTCCAGACAGCATGGCTCAGTGGTTGAGCGTTGACTATGAACCAGGAGGTCACGGTTCGATTCCCGGTCAGGGCACATGCCCAGATTGCATGTGGGCTCCATCCTCAGTGTAGGGCGTGCAGGAGGCAGCCAACTAATGATTCTCTCATCACTGATGTTTCTCTCTCTCTCTCCCTCCTCCTTACTCTCTGAAATCAATAAAAGTATTTTTGAAGGCAATAATTTTAGAGGGGCAGGCAGCTACTAAGGGGTCCTTTGCAAGCTAGTTCAGGATGGTGAAAGAAACCAGCCATAGCTGGTACCACCACCCGCCGCTCCGGAAAAACGTGCTCGGTGGAGAATGGACGCTGTAGCTGTAATTTGTAAAGATTTGCTCATTTCGATGAACCGGCAGCACGTTCATAGTGGAGAAATTCACCCAGGATACTGGACCCTCCCCCCCACCCCATCCCCGCCCCCTTAGCTTCTGTGGTTGGATTTTTTTTTTTTCTTTCTAATATTTGGTAAATGAATCGTTTACCTTTCCAAGACTCCTTCGTGTTTATATTATTGCTCTCCTCACATAAAAGTTTGCAGTTGTTATGGAAACATATGGTAACATTTGCCGCTCGACGGTAAACGCATTTTCTACCCCCGTTACACACCTGACACGAAGCCAAAAGCGCTCTTTGCTTTACATTAGGGTGAAATTCAAACTGGCCCGGGCGGCCGGGAGCGCGGACTGTTGCTCTTGGCTCCTACCTGTATCAGATTTAGACGCAGGAATCTCGGGGAAGAAATTACACGGGATAAAGTGGATATTGCTAAATTACAAGGCCTGCAATTCCAGTGGCTCCGAATCTCAGCTTTCTGCTTCATCTCGACCCGCCAGAAAGAAAGCGGGGGGCTGGGGAGGGGAGGGGGGGCGGGCTGGACAACAAGAGATCCACGTTTTCTCTCCGGAGGAAGGGGGAGAGAACAGCTCCTTGGTCTGATGATGGCGGAGGAAGAGCTGCGGATCTGGTCGGAGGAAGCCCGGCTCCCCCGTTCAGTGGCAGCGGACAGCCACAGTGCAGCCCCAGCTCGAAATGACTGAAACACAAAAATTATTTCCGCCCATTTTGTTTTCCAGCTTTCCTCTGCGCACGCCTCCCCACGCTCAAGTCATCGCTCACAATGACGCATGGCCCTCTCGGAGGCTGGCCGGGACCCATCCGCTGGACGGGTTTTCCGAGTGGCCCCTGTCCCCGTTTCTCCGTCCCCAGCACCTCGCCTGCATGATGGTCCCTGAGCGATGGAACCGCTCAGAAACACCAGGGCAGAGAACGAGGCATTCCAGCTGCGGGAAATGTCACATGGGAACTCTTGCCTGTTGGAGCATTTTATCTGTTTGGGTGGTTTTTTTTTTTTGGTTTTGTTTTTGTTTTTAATCCAGATAAACCCAGAGTCGCAGGAGAGCGGCCACTGTGTGCATGTGGTCTTGGTCTGGGACCCCGAGGGACGGAACTCCCCCGTGTCCGGTCCCGGGTGCTGTGTCGTTCTATGCATTTTGGTACACAGAGGTTGGCACGTGCAGCCTTGGTTAAGAGTCGACATGAAGTCAAAACCGGTGTGGTTCAGTGGATAGAGTGTCGGCCTGCAGACTGAAAGGTCCCAGGTTCCATTCCGGTCAAGGGCATGTACCTTGGTTGCAGGCACATCCCCAGTAAGGGGTGTGCAGGAGGCGGCTGATCGATGTCTCTCTCATCGATGTTTCTAGCTCTCTGACCCTCTCCCTTCCTCTCTGAAAAAAATCAATAAAATATATTTTAAAAAAGAGCATAAGGCTGACTGCGGGGCGGCTTCCTAAACATGGACCCGCCTTCATGCTTCTTCCTGATAAACCAGCTACGCTACCTGGTTATAATTCCAGCACAGTTTTTTCTTTCAATCGACTTAAAGATATTTTTTTCAATAAGAACTTCAAGATTGACTGGAGCCTCTGGTGCTCGGAAACATGGGAGACCCATGGATCCAAATGCTAACTGTGCTTTTCGAACCTGAAGCCGAATGGGTGCCTTCCCAAAGGAAAGGGATTTGTGTGATGAAGGCCTGCGGGTTGGGGTGGTGGTAGAAGGGGGGGGCACAAGGGAGAGCAGAGGGGGTCGATGGGGAAATAAAAGGGGACATCGGTCATACTTACAACAACAAAGACACATTTTTAAAAAAAGAAAAGAAAAAATTCCAGACGCGGGCTCCTGTGCGCTCCTGGAATGCACTGTGTGTGGCGCCAGTTACAGGGTGGAGGGAGGAAACGAAGGAAAGGCGCTGGGGTGCAGGACAGGACCACCCCCGGCCGCCAGCAGCGAGCCTGTGAGACGAGACGGGGCCTGGGCTCCGCCTCGACGCATGACAGAAGGACCTGCCTCCTCCGCGGGGACAGGAAGCCGGCTCTGATCCGACACAACCCCCCCCGCCCCCCAACTGCCCGCGTGGACGGCCCCGGCCTTGCTGAGCCACGGAGGGCGGGGACCCCCGCAGAGCCGGCTTCCCACAGCACATCGTCAGGTCGGAAGCCTCGCTCGGGGCTGAAGACCACGAAATGCTCCCCTTTCGCTCCCCTGAGCTCCCCGGAACGTGAGCACGCATTTTCTGGGTCAACGAGGGCAGAGAGGAAGGAGGACCCCTCAGCCAGGCCTCGGCCGATCGCCGCCAATGGGACCCGGGGTGCTGACCCTGGGCTCACCCGTTTCCCGGGGATACATTTGCGGGAGGAAAGATTAATTACGCAGGAGAAACCAGCTCACATCCCGACAGCGGATGCCCGATCGCCGGGTGGCACGGGCCAGCGAGGCGCGGGCGGCACCGTCAGGCCGGCGGTAATAAATGAGGGCCCGCCGTGATGTATAGAAGGCGGCGGAAAGCACAGCTGTCGGCTTCTGGCGGGCAGCATGCGGGGGCCGCACCTGAGTCTGCGGGCATACCGTCAGCCCCCCAACAAAGCCGCCCCGCCCGCCTGCCCGCCCGCGGCCGCCGGCCCAGAGCCATTATCCACGGGCAATTAACTGTGTCAAGACACTGAGGTCCTAACACGAGGCCCGCCTCATTCCCCGCTCGGGGAGAGACAGGGGAACATCATTATAATCTATGGCTGATATCTAACGAAAAGGCTGCTCGGTGGGGGCGTTATGGATGCCGGCTGTAGGGGATGGCGGCCGGTGAGTTACCGGCAGCTCCTCCCAGCAGCCTCTGCGGTGAAGGGCGAAGCAGCCCTCATAGCCACAGGCCCGGAAGGAAGGCCTTCCATTTGGGATTCAAGTTTTATAAATGAATCCGCGGTTTGTTCTGTGTATTTCCCTCTGATCCCACCACGAGAGTCCTCCTCCGTGCCGGGGTGTTCATCCCCGGGAAAGCCGTCGCGAACATGGCTGCTGTGAAGGAAGCTCAAAACGGCACACACGGCCCCAGCCGGTGCGGCCCAGTGGGCCGAGCATCATCTCACGCACCAGAAGGTCGCAGGTTCCATTCCTGGTTCAGACAGAGCGCATGTCCGAGCTCCGTCCCCAGTAGGGGGCGTACATGAAGCAGCTGATCAATGTTTCTCTCTCCCTCAACATGTCTCTCCCCCTCTCTCTCCAAACAGTAAGAACATGTTTTAAAAAAAACGATGATGTTCATCGAATATTGAGGAGCCCTTCCTTCGTTTTCCTCTCGCCAGCCGGCCCTCTGGGTCACTGTGAGACTCTCCCTGTCACACAGAGCACCGCCGTTTCTCGGCAACAGGAAGACAAAAGCGCCTCTCCGTCTATTACCGCGGCTTCCCGCTGTGTGAGGCTGTCCGTGGCCTGTAATTAAAACCGCACCTGAACGGGGCCATCTGTGCGCGCGGAGTCAGTGTTTATAACATGCGAATGTCCTTTCCTTTCCTTTTTTTTTTTTTCCCTTTTCCTGCCTCCAAACCCCATATACATATCTGGTGTGACATGCCTTCCCCCGGATGCACGCGCTCCCCACCCCTCCCAAAACGAAAGGGGCGAGAATAAGCACGCTGCTCGGCCCTGCAACCTCTCGTCCGTCCGTCCGTCCCTCCATCCGTCCGTCCCTCTATCCATCCAGCCGTGGAGTCCACAGCAGCGCGATCGGCTCCGGCAGTGAATGAGCTGTCAGCCTCCCGCTCTCTGCGTCTGGGGTCCCGTCCGTTTACGGCGACCCGGAGACTCCGTCTGCCGCCTCGTTTTCCTCTTCCCTGTTCAGAGACACTCGTTTTTTTTTTTTTTGGAAAAGACATTATTCATACAAAAGGCTGCCGGCCCACGGGGTGAGGATGCATCTGGCTCCGCGGACCATTTCACGAGCCGGTCTGACTGAAGCCGGATAAAGTCTCTTTGGGAGTCTTTTGCCACAAACGGCCGATCCATAAAAGCGGGGGATTAGACACAGCGATTCAGACGTTCCTTGCAGAGAGGGTTTGCTGACCCGGGGCGAACGTGACGTTCGGAACTCGCTCTTCTCCGGAAACCGGGGCCGGCGGTGGCGAAACGGCCGCTCTGGTGCGGCTGGGGCCGGTGATGTCAGCGGCTCCGCTCTAATCGCCCTTATGAAATATTTACGAGGCCACGGAACCGCGCCGGCCCGGCCGCTGATGGCGGCGGCAGCCAAGGGTGAGGCCCCCCTCTTTCTTGTTATGAGAGGGGAGACGTCGTCTCTACACGGTCCTCTTCTTCCAAAGATCACCCTCCCCACCCCCTGCGTGTGGGACAACTCGCCCGACCACACCTCCCCGTGGCCGTGGGGCTGGGGCGGCGAGCCAGAGAGATTCTCTGACCTCTGACATCTCTGGGCCCTGGGAGAGCAGCTGTGTCCCCTCCTCCCCACTTCCTGACACCCTCCCCCCCAACCTTCTTCACAGTCCTCCCCTCCCACCCCCACAGGCTGGGAACAAGGCCCAAACTCGAGGGCGGAGAGGAGGAATGGTGATGGAGCATGGGACCCTTCATTGGACCCCAAATGGCCCAGGTCTCTGCACCCCCTCTCCCTGGTGACGGGGAGCTACCTGTGCACCTCATTCGCTCTGGAAAACACTCCTATGTGTTCGCTGGGAGCGGGAACACGAGAGGCTGGCCAGTGAAAGGCACACCAATATCTCCTCTAAGCAAGAGCCTGCATGGAACCTGGCCAGTGTGGCTCAGTGGTGGAGCGTCGAACTATGAACCAGGAGGTCGTGGTTCGATTCCCGGTCAGGGCACCCAGTTGCAGGCTCCATCCCCAGTGTGCGGCGTGCAGGAGGCAGCCGATCCATGATTCTCTCTCATCACTGATGTTTCTCTCTCTCGTTCCCTCTCCCTTCCGCTCTGAAATCAATAAAAATATATATTTTTTTAAAAAAATAAAGAACCTACATCAAGCAGAGCAGTGACCAAACTGTGTTCTGGCCCTTTGCCCACGGTCGGTGCTTCTCTCCCGGACCAGCGAGGAAGGGCGAGGAGATTTTTCATTTCATTTTATTTACTTTTCTAGATTTTTTCATTTTAAATGGACAGGACTTCCCTTCTACCTGAGACTCCCAGCCTTCCCAGCCGCTCCCCAGACCCGAGGTACTGAGCGGCCTGAATAGCAGGCGCCCACATTTGAATCTTGGCTGACGTTTAAATCGGGGACTCCATAAGCACCTCTACCCAGAAACGGAATGTCCCATTATTCGAGAAGGGAAAGGCCCTGCTCACGGCCAGCAGCCTCCTTTGCTGCCCGCCTGGGGCAGGCCTGAGCCTCCCCGCTCACCCGGGCCCCCCTCTCTGTCTGCATCCGTCTAGGTCACCCGCCAGGCCCCGCGGACATTTCCAGGTCTGCAGCCTCCGGTCTGAACTCTCTAGAAAACTCACTCTCTTCCTCACACAGCGCGGGGGCCACGGCCTCGGGGGCCTGGGTACAAAGGCTGGGACGCGTGTGAACACGCACCAAAACGCTCCCCAACACCCAGGGAGCCATCACCAGCTGGGGGAGGGTCGCCCTGACTTGACACACTCTCAGCCTGCCACCCGCCGCCCAACCGGCGCTGTTGGCGGATGCGTCGCTGGAACTTGCACTTGGGAGCATGTGGCGCAGGCAATCCCTCTCCACCCCACGCGCCCTCTCAGGCTTCTGGGCCGGCCCTTCACCAGCGCTGCCACTAGATTCGGTGCTGAGCACAGCTCCCGGCTCGCAGGGCCCCTTCAGAACTTTTTTTTTTTAAATATATTTAATATAATTATTTTTCACAGAGAGGAAGGGAAAGGGACAGAAAGCCAGAAACATAGATGAGAGAGAGACCTCGATCAGCCGCCTCTTGCACGCCCCCCACTGGGGATGTGCCCGCAACCAGGATACATGCCCTTGACCGGAATCGAACCTGGAACCTTTCAGTCCCCAGGCCGACCCTCTATCCACTGAGCCACACCGGTCCCCTCGGAACTTTTAAAGCGAGCGCCACGCGCGGAATTGCAAATGAAGGACCCGTAGCCTGCAAGAAAGATCGTTTATAGTCATTCTCCAAACAAGCTAAATGAAAGACTTGTGTTCGGTCATTAAAAATAATAATGCTCGGGGCCCAGGGGCTGGCATGTAAAGCCGATCCTTCGAGGGGAGGAAATAGAAAGAGAAAAAAAAAAAAGGAGTGTGTTTATTATCCCAATAAGGTAGCCCGCTAATTTATTTAGGAGGCGATTTCCGAGCGCGGTTTGCTCACAGCGAAATCTCGCTTGATCAGATTATCCGAAAAGGGAACCACCGGTGGAGAAAACGCTCCTGCAGCCAGAGAGCTCTTGGAAGGCAGATCGCCGGGTGTGGGGGTACAGGGAGGGGGGGGGGAGGAGTGTCTTCTCGGGGCTGCCAGGAGGTACTGTCAGGGGCGGCTCCGTCCCCTCGCCTCCGGTGTGGCCTCCGGAACCCGGCCCGGGAGTCCGTTATAGAGTCGTCTCTGCCGCACTTTGCGGATGATGCCCAACATCCTGACAGCCGCCGGGAGGAAAGGTCCCCGGCCCTGCCTCCCCCAACAAGTCCCTGTAAGGTAATGAACACAGACAGCTCGGGGACCGTCCACCTGGGCCGCGGGAGGGAAGCCGCCGGGGACGGGCGGGAGGGACGCGGCCTGACAGGGCCAGGACAGCCTTCCTCCTGGGTGACAGCCCGCGGCCTCGCCTCTTACACTTGACCCGCCGTAATTCCTCGGCCGCGCCCGCCGCGGCGAGGCGGCTGACAGCAGCAGCTGCGGCTCCTAAGCGAGATGGATGGAATTTTCATAACTCGTTCCCCGAGTTCCATTTTACCTTCAGGATAATTTATGAGCTGCTCGGGAGCCTGGGAGAGACAATATGCTGGCCATAAAATTAACTGTAACAGTCTTGTAGGTTATAATTAACGCGGGGAGGGTAGCACCAACTGGATGAAACGCCCGGCGTAATTGATGGTGAAACCGGAGAGGAAGCGAGCGAGCGCGCGCGCACAATGTCGTTACTGTGCGCCCACCGGCCTGGGCACGGCCCGGGCTCTCGCCGGCGTTCGTGGCCAGCGCCTTGCGAGGCCCGTTTTCTGGTCGGGCAGAGGCCAGAGCCGGGCTGGCGGGCTGGGCTGGGCTGGCGGGCTGGCGGGCAGGTGGGCGGGCGGAGGAATTGTTGGCAAGGCCGCAGGGCACCTGGATGAACCCGGGAGGCTGGCGGCGGTCTGGGAAGAGAGGCGGCCGGACGGGGGGCCCGGCCCAGCAGCTGGCACGCCGAGCCCCCGGCACGCTCGCCGGCTCGTAGACATGACTTCATTCCCCGGGAAAGCGGCACCTCCTCGGGTTGGAGAGAGAGAGGTGGATGCAGAGGTGGAGCGGGACTCGCAGGATGCCGCTGGAAGGCGGCGGGTAGTCACCTAGATTTTGACGGCCCGCGGGCACGGCTCGGTGGGAAGTTAAACCCCTGTCGGGAGGGGGGCGGGGCGAGAAAGCCCATCTGGAAGGCCCTGTCAATCACGTCTGCCCCGAGAATAAACGCTCGGCGGTTCCGTCTGGGCAGGCCGCTAGCCAGGCCCGAGGGGTCCCCCGGAACGCTGCCTGTTCTCCGCACCTGGGGTCCCTCAAGGCGCCAGGGGAGGGGCCTGGCCTGGTTCGGTTGTGGGGGTTTATTTGACGCGTGTTTTTGTCCTGGACAGGACACGGAGGACCCGATGCGTGAGGCAACAGTGTCCCCTACAGGGCGCCGGCGCTGTGCCCGGCCCCCGCCCCCACGGCTTCCTGGGCAGAGAGCCATTTGCTCAACGTTGACCTGCAGCCTGGAATGGGCGTGTCAGGGTACGTCTGTGCGGCGCCGGACACCCCCAGAGAGAGGATGAAACTCCGTCTGTCCGCCCATCCGTCCGTCCAGAGGGTTAAGTCAGGAGCCTCGTTACAATCTATCCGTGGAACTGGCCTGAAGTGACAGAAATGGGTCCGAGACTCAAACCCATGCCATCTGACTCATCCTCCCAGCTCTGAGGAGAACCTGGAAGAAAAAGCAAACCCTCCTCCCCACCCCCACCCCCCAGCCATTCTCACCGCCACGCCCGGCCACTTAACACGGAGAGAGGGTAGCCCAGATGCTACCCCGTAGCCCACGCTCGCTTCTGGATGGCTCCCCGCTCTCTTGCTCATATTGAGAGAGGCCTACTCCCTCGGTGTGAGTGACACGGGTTGGGGTCTCCGTCACCCGTGGTCTCCGGGCACAATGACACTGCGAGGGAGCCCGCTGCCGCTGGCTTCCCCGGGACAGGTCCCCGCCTCCTCCTGGCTTCCCCTCCTTCCCGGCGTTCCTCATCCTCCACCGAATCGCCGGCTTCCCCGAGCCCGGGGCGGCTCATCTCTATGCCTCCCTGGAGGACCGGGAAGGACCAGGGTGGGGTGACCCTACGTCAGCGATGACGCCCGGCTCGCTCAGTCGCCGCAGCTACCACCAGGAAGCGCCGGATTCGCTGTGTGATGAAACCCCGGCACCGGGAGACGGCCCGGCCGCTCCAGCCCTCCCGTAAGAGCCATCTGCGCGTGGAGCGCGGCCTGCACTAAAGGCTTCCTCGCGGGGAAAACCTTTGGGGTGACCATCTTTTTTATTTTTTATTTTTTGAAAGACCGCTGGGCACCAGGGTGCAGATCACCAGAAGGAGACATGAACATGGCATCTCCCCAGGGCGGGGAGTCACCACACTTGACTCCTTACGAGGCGGTCGCTGGGCCTTGGACAAGAAGGAACCCTGTCGGGAGACTCGTTTAATCCTGGCTCCACGTGTAGACGACGTGTCCATCCCTGCCCGTTTATGAGGAGGCTTTATGGGGTTTTCCGGTTTTATGGGGACACGGAGGGGCAGAGGAAAACCGGGCTGGCGGCGGCGATTCCAGGCGACGGGACTGGGTGAATTTAAAGAAGAAAGACACCACTGGAGGCTCTCGGGCCAGGGCCTCCCTGCTGGTCCCTGGCATCCCTGTCCCTTGTCCTCCCACCCCACCCCCGTCCAGCCCGGCCCCCCGCCATCCAAGCCAGCAGGTGCGCTGACAGCTCCAGAGCGGGTGCCCGGCCCCCTCTGCCAGCGCAGCAGCCACTCGCGCCGGTGTGAGTGACAGCCGCCGACGTGGTCAGATGACTCCGTCACATGTCGTCTCGGGAGATAGAGACATCAGCCCCGTCACCCCACAGCCTGTGCTCCGGGCGGGCGGTTCAGCGTTTCCCTGAACGGGAGGACCCGCTCGGGCCCAAATGCCAAGCCACCGAGGCTGGTGCCTGTCACGGCACCGGGAGAATCAAAGCCACCGCAGGACGCCGGCAGGTGACCAGAGAGGAGCAGCCGCCCAGAGCGGGGACATACGGGCTTGAAGCCACATTTCGGCGCAGTTTGGGCCGGTCCTGGCCAGAAACCCCACTCTCTGCTCACAGGAATGGCCCTCGGGAGGCCTGTTCCCCTCTCCCCACAACTGCCAAAAAGCGGGAACAGCCCCAATGCCCATCCACTGATGAATGAGTGAGCGGAATGGGGTACGTCCCTACAGTGGAATATGACTCGGCAAATAAGAAGCATGGAGCACGCACACACCACAACACGGGTGAACTCTGAGGACACCAGGCTAAGTGAAAGAAGCCGGAGGCAGAAGGCCGCAGACTGTATGATTGCATTTAGATGAAATGTTTGGAATAAGAAAATCTATAGAGACAGGAAGTAGCTTAGGGGTACTGAGAGCGGCTGGTAATGGGTCCAGGGGTTCATTTCGGGGTATCGGAAACGCTCTGGAATTGGACGAGAGGGATTTGTTTGTGTGCTACGCAAGTCATTTACTTGCATCCTTTAAAGGGATTATGTTTGCCCTGGCTGGTGTGGCTCAGTGGATAGAGCGTCAGCCTGTGGATTGATGGGTTCCAGGTTCAATTCTGGTCAGGGCACATGCCCGGGTTGCAGGCTCCATCCCAGGTGGGGGGAGTGTGCAGGGAGCAGCCAATCCATGATTCTCTCTCCTCATTGATGTTTCTATCTCTCTCTCCCTCTTCCCTCCTCTCTCAAGTAAATAAAAATATACTTTAACAAAATAATAAAGCGATTATGTTTATATTATGTGAAATTTTATATTATGTAGATTATATCACAACCTCAAAATAACCCTAGCGGCCTGGTTTTTGTCTTCCTTTTTTGAGTCCATACCTTACTTAGCATCGATGTAATGGCCTTGTTTTAAAGTTAAAAAGCAGCTAGTTCTAAAAGAGTTCCCCGTCTCTCCATGGTATCCATCACCCCACCTTCCGCTCACCCGTCCAGCGCCATGGATATTCAAAGCCAAGTCTAACCCAAAGTAAAAACAAGAGGCTAACCAGGGAAAGGTGCAGACCTCCTTCTTCCTATGTTAAATAGAATTCTTGCCGGGGCGAGGCTTGTATTATGTAGACGTTGGGGTCAGAGATCAGGGTTCTCACCAGCACAGCCAGTCCAGTCTTCAAAGGCATCTGCCCTGAACCCCTTTCCTGCGTGGCTCAGAGCGACCCGGCTCCCCACTTCCCTCCCCGCTGCCTTCCAGGCCGCGTTCTAGGGACCTGCCACGTTCCCACCCCGGAGACATGCTCGCGTGGCTGCCGCGGCCTCCTCTCGCCAGTAGCTGGTGCACAGTAGTTACACAACAGCTACAAAACCGCTTGCTAAATAGACAAATGCATCTACTCGGTGGACACTGCTTCCTCCTTACCTCTCAGAAACAGCGCCCAAATAAAACAGCGAGCAATGGAATCACGGGGAGCCTCACGCGTCTGGATTGCCAGTTTTGGGGAGCCTTTTCTCTGGCACGCGACTCACCTACCTTCTCTGCCCGGAGCGAGCGGGCAGCCGTGAGGTACCCCGCTCTCACCCTGACGCGGTCCCAGGCAAAGGAGGCCGCTGCTTGCCCGGTGCCGAGCGCGAATGATTACCCCGGGAGGAGCACGCCCTCGAAACGGTCGGCCATCGAGGCAGGACGCTGGGGGTTTGCGTGAGATAAACAAAGGCCCTGACGTGGGACCGGGTTTTACAGTAGAAAAAAAAAAAAAAAAAAAAAA
>PVJN01020915.1:10799-21400 GCA_004026805.1 Lasiurus borealis | reverse complement strand
AAGGGGTAGGGGGGAGGGGAGGAGGAGGATGTGGAGAGCCAGATGGGCCTCTTCACAGTTCATTTATCAAACCTAATACGCGCGGCTCCGCCCTCCTCTCGCCGGCGCTGGCGGTTAAACTTCCATATAATTTGGTAATCATTTTCATTATCGGCGGGGTGACCCGCAGCAGCCCATCCCGGGGCGCCCGGTCCCCGCAGCTGCTCCCTCCCTGCCTTTCCCCGCGGGCAGGCCCCGGGGATCATCGAGCCATTGATTAGCTGCGGGCCGACCTCGGGGCTGCGGGGGTCGGGACGGGGTCAGGGCAGAGGGCCGGGCCAGCTCTTTAAAAGCTCTAACAAGCTGTCCGTCAGCGGAGGGGGGTGTGTAAACACAGCCAGGCCGCGGAAGCCCTGCCCCGCTCCTGCTCACACTCCCCCACGTTCGCACGGCCTCTCCCGAGGTGCCCCGGCCCCTGCAGCTCCTGGAAGCCGGCCCCTGCAGCTCCTGGAAGCCGGCGGACGGCCCTCGGAAGCCGATTTGTGGGGGCTGTTTCTGGGGTCACCAAACTCGGGGGCAGGAAGCCCTCAGCGCTCGGATGGGCCTCTGCCAGCGAGGGGCTGGGGGACAAACACGGTCCCCGCCACACCAGGCGGGACCGGCCTTTCCCTCCCACGGCCACGGGTCAGGGAACATGTGGTTTTGGTTTAGGGGGCTGCAGAGGCTCCTGGCCCCAGAGAGTCACACTTTTTTTTCTTTTTCTTTTGTTAACTGAGTGTATCGGGGGGACGTTGGTTAGTAAAACTGTAAAGGGTTCAGGTGTGCAATGGGTAACAGTCTTCATATGACAATAGTAAACTACATGGCTACACTTTGCTACACTGAGGAGCGGTGTGTTGGTTCCTAAGACCATGGGAAATAGGTGTTTTCCAATAGTCTTAGGTGACCCCTGTGAAAGGGTCGTTCAACCCCCAAAGGGGTCGAGATCCACAGGTTGAGAACCACTGACTTAAGGGAATAGGCCTACTTGACTATTCGGACTTACATTGCAACACAGAGAAAACTTAAAAATCAGTCACTGAAACGTCACTTGGAAATCACTGAGTGGCTGTGGATGACACTGTCCTGTTCCCACCAACGCCAGGAAAGGATGGAAGGGGAGAGGGTCGTGGAGAATTTTAAAGTTACCGTTCCAACGCCCGCCCCAATTTACAGACGGCAGACGCTTTTGCAGGGACAGCTTTCCGAGACCCCACCGGGACAGAGAGTTCCGACTCGGCGGTCGCCTTGCTCGGAAAGGGCTCCTCTCAGCCGTGTTCGGACAAGTCTATGTTTACGACCCCTGCTTCGAGGAAAGCCATCAATTACCGCATGACCTGTCACCAGGGACTCACTTGGAGGAGGTGACGCCCGGGCGCACGGAATCCTTTCAGCACCGGGGAAGACTCGGGGGCCCCATCGTCCCGATTCCTCTCCCTCCGGCTTAGGGAGAGACGATAAGGCGACCGCTTTTTAGCCACTGCAACCAGAAGGCCAGCCCTGACCAGCGGGGGCAGTAGGCCCGGCCTCCCATCCATCCATCAGCTGTCTGTCGGATCAGAGCAGGAGACCCTGAGAGCCAGCGAGCGAGCATCGATTCAGTGAAAACTGATGGTCTGCACAAACCTCAGCCTTCTTACCACAGGGCAGGCCGCGCGCAGGGCAAGTACAGCGGCACCTCGAGATACGAGTGCCCTAACATACGAGATTTTTGAGATACGAGCCGTCGAGCGAGCGATTTTTGCTTTGAAATACGAGCAACATTTGAGATAGGAGTCATCGCGGGGATTGGCCGGCTGCACACGACCCACCAGTTTACCGAGACTCGAGCGTCTCCTAGTTTCCCACGCCTCAAGGTTACGGAACGAATTAAACTCGTATCTCGAGGTACCACTGTAGGTGGGAACCAGAGGCATTCCGACGTGGCCAATCCTGAGGCTGACACACAAAGCTCAAGCCACCCAGACACACCTGCCCGGCCTGAGTCACAAGGCGGGTCTTTTAGCCCGGCGATGAAGCGGGTGCTTCGGCCTCAGGTCCTTGGTTAGACGGCATGTGCTCAAGGTGCCAACATTTCCCCGAGACGCCGCCACACCCGGGGTTAAGTCACTCCCGCACCTAGACGCCGCCATGGATCATCACAATGAGCAGAGGTCCCTCCGTGCAGGAGAGCGTCCACCTGCCCGCCTTCTGCTTCCGGCCCCCTCCGTGCGAGCACCAGACCCGCAGAAGCCAGTGCAGCCCGCGTGTGCCAGCGGCGGCAGCGCCCTCGCCCACCGGCACTCACCTGGCGTGCCACTCCCTCCGCAGCGTCTGGCGCGCCGTGAGCGAGGCGAGGATGGCGGTCACCACGGCGTTCCTCTGGGCCACGGGGACCCCCTCTCTGCGCACTTCACGGAGCACTGCGTTTGTCTAGAAGAAATGATCCAAAAAAAGAGAGAGAGAGAGGGAAAAGAAAGAGTGAAAAATTAATAATACAAAAAAAAAAAAAAAGCCCATAAGCAAATAAGGACAGTAAATCAATGGCTGTTTCATTACAGTTCCCCCGCCGACAGATCGATGCAGTAAATGATGGCCGGGAACGGCCGGCGCGGAGTTTGCGTTAATCAATGGACACGGCGCGGGGGCAAACGCTGGGAGCCCCGCCGCCCCGAGTCATATCTGAGGCCTGTGGGCGCCCCTCTCGTTTCCTCGGGGCCCCGATGACTTTCTTCCCTGCGACGTGCCTCCCGGGCGCTTTTATTAGACGTGATTTCCGCGTGCCCTGCGCCCTGTGTTGTTCGTTTTGCTTTTAAATAAAGAGAGGGTCTCTGACTTCCTCTCTCCGTGTTTCCTGCCTTCCCTCCCCCCTACCCCCCCACCATCCCCACACACACACACCCAGCCGAGGCCGGCTGTACGGCCCCTCTTACTGGAAGCGTTCATTCCTACTTGCAGCCACACGGGCAGTTCTGTTGTTGTTTATCAATCTGCTTAATTCCTACCACCCCTGGTCCTCCAAGAATTCCTGAAGATCCTTTTCTTTATGTAAATATTGATGATTTCAGAGAGGAAGAGAGAGAGAGAAACATTGACGACGAGAGAGAATCAATGATCGGCTGCCTCCTACACGCCCCCTATTGAGGATGGAGCCCACAACCTGGGCGAATGTGCCCTGACAGGGAATCAAACCCTGACCTCGTGGTTCATAGGTCAATGCTCAACCCCTGAGCAATGCCAGTTGGGTTTTTTTTCTCTTTTGATAATTCGAGTTATCCAATATCCTTTCATCAAAGTCCCACTTCGTTCAAATTCACCAAACTCTGTTTCTGTTACCAACAATCAAAATGCAGCCCAGCTGGTGTGGCTCAGTGATTGAGCACTGACCCAGGAACCAGGAGATCACGGTTCAACTCCCAGTCAGGGCACATGCTCAGGTTGTGGGTTTGATCCTCAGTAGGGGATGTGCAGGAGGCGGCTGATCAATGATTCTCTCTCATCGTTGATGTTTCTATCGCTCTCTCTCTCTCTCTTCCCTTGCACTCTCTGAAATTAATAAAAACGTATTAAAAAAAAAAAAACTCCAAGGAATGGTGAAATGCAGTTTGCCAACCTCAACTCAAGAGCATTTCAACTTTTTATTTTATTTATTTATTTTTTAAATATAACCAAGGTACATGCCCTTGACCGGAATCAAACCTGGGACCTTTCATTCCGCAGGCCGATGCTCTATCCACTGAGCCAAATCGGTCTCAGCTCAACTTTTTTAAGTGTGTGCTTTATTGGTGGAACTGCAAAAATATTTCCATTCTGGTCAACGATTTGGCAGTTCCTGATAAAAGTCAAGGCGACACTTAATAAAGGACCCAGAAATCGCATTTCTAGGGATCTAAAGAAATTAAAGCCTTATGCTCACACAGAAACATGTACACCAACGTTTACTGCATCTTTTTTTAAAAATATGTTTTATTGATTTTTTTTTTTTTTGAGAGAGGAAGGGAGAGGGATAGAGAGTTAGAAACATCGATGTGAGAGAGACATAGATCAGCCGCCTCCTGCACGCCCGCTACTGGGGATGTGCCCACAAACCAAGGTACATGCCCCTGACGGAAATTGAACCTGGGACCTTTCAGTCCGCAGGCCGACGCTCTATCCACTGAGCCAACCTGGTTTTGGCCTTTTAATGCATCTTGATTCATAACCACTAAATGCTGGAAACAGCCAATACGTCCTTCTTGGGGTAAATGGATCCACACAGTGGTAATCCATATGAGGGAGTCCCCACTGCCCTGCCATGCAAGGGACAAGCCAGTGACATATGCAGCCGTTTGGATGACTGCTGAAGGCATTATGCTGAGCGAAAAGGGCCAGTCTCCAACGGTGAGGCCCTGAGGGGTCCCATTTACTGGCCGTTCTGGGAAAGGCAAATTATAGGGGGGACAGAGAGAATCACTGGTGGCCGGGGATTAGGCTGGAGGAGTGTCATTACACGAGGGCAGCACAGGGGGAGTTTGGGAAACACGGGCCTCTGTGTGTCCTGATTACAGTGGCGGTTACATGATCTCAGGCATATGTTAGCGCTCATGGACCGTGTATTCCCCAAGCAGCCTATTTGGCTGTGGGAAAATACCGTAAAGTTTACTTTTTAAGTGCATTTTCATCTAATGTTTAGGACAAGAAGGGATGTGGAGAACCAGTGTCCATGCAGCTACATCTCATGAATAAGTCGTTAGCAAAAATACGAGGAAATACAGGGCACTGCCCCCCACCAAAAAAAAAAAATGTACTCACACACTTTGAATAATTATAAAGGCGGTGTTTATTAAAATAAATTACATTTTCGAAACGGAGCTAGCAGCTGGTAAAGTATACATTCATTTTGGGAGGGGTGGGCTATCTATCTAGATGACAAAATAAAATCTGTTACCACTTTTTTTAAAAATACAGTGGTACCTCGAGATACGAGTTTAATTCGTTCCGTAACCTTGAGGCGTGGGAAACTATGAGACGCTCGAGTCTCGGTAAACGGGTGGGTCGTGCGCAGCCGACCGATCCCCGAGATTACTCCTATCTCAACTGTTGCTTGTATTTCAAAGCAAAAATCACTCGCTAGACAGCTCGTATCTCAAAAATCTCGTATGTTAGGGCACTCGGATCTCGAGGTGCCACTGTATTGGAAAAAGAGGGGGGTTGAACGCTCATTGAACGTTCAGAGCCTCCAGTAAAGCTTGTCATGAAACTCAGAGTGAACAGAAGTCTGTGCCCGGATGGAGATGTCAGTGTCCGAGGTGCAGTCTCCTCCTGCTGGTCGCGGGGCTCCTCGGGGGCCGAGTGTGCACCGGAAATGCTAACCGGCCCGTTTTCCCATCAGCAGTAACACGGAGCTGCCGTCTTCCAGCGAGCGCCGGTTTCCAAACAGGCTCCGGTTACCAAAAACACATTCCGCCTCCGTTCCCCGCAAAACACAGGGCAAGGAAGCCACAGGCTGGGGACCCGGCCTTTGGGGGTGGAATTTCATCTCACGGCCCTTCTATTCCAGCAGAAACCTCTGGAAACCCTGGCGAGTCGGGAGGAGACTGCGACTGTTCGGCAGACGGCTGGCCGCTCGAACCCCAGCCGTCGCCTCCTCGTCCACACGGCGACATGGAGTGGACAAGGGAGCCTCCCCCAGGTCCTTGTGGGGACCCGTGCCCAGGACAGATGCCCCTGGGATGATGAGTTCTGTTTCGTCTTAAACTCACTTGTCGACCGAGTGCTAGGCTGTGCTATTTTTTTTTATTTTTATCCTCACTGTGGATATTTTTCCACTGACTTTTAAGGGGAATAGAGGGGAGAGGGAGAGACAGAAATATCGATGTGAGAGAAACGCATCGATTGGTTGCCTGCAATTGGGGTACATACCCTGGATCGGAATCGAACCCAAGACCCTTTAGTCCGGAAGCCAACGCTATCCGCTGAGCCAACCCGGCCCGGTGGTTGTGCCATTTTAACAAAAGGATTCCTGAGGGTGCCGATGACTTGAAATGATAAGAAGGAAATCCATCCCTTAGCCTTTGCGACGGCATGGAGGGCCCTGCAGAGCACGATGCTGAGTGAAATCGGCCGGTCAGGGAAGGACCGAGCATCACGTGATCGCACTCACAGGTGAATCGAATGAGCCAAATAACCTGGTGAACAAAACAGGCCCAGAGACACAGAGGCACGGAGCAGACGGCGGACCTCAGAGGGAAGGCGGGGAGGGAGATCAGCCGAAGAACGTGTGTGCATCTATGCATCACCCTTGGACACGGACAATAAGGTGGGGAGGGCCGGGGGAGGGAGGTGGGGGCAGGCTAGAAGGGGTCACTGGGGGGCAGAGGGGGACATATGGAACGCTTGCAACAATAAAGATTTACTTAAAAAAAAGAAAAAGAGGAAATCAGGCAGCCACTGAACACACATGGCCGTGAGGAGCCACGAGGAGCCACCAGGAGCCAGCGGCAGGCCCCTCCGTACATCCCAGTGCTGGTAACCTGTGTCCTCGGAGGGCGGGTTCCTTTTTAGAGTCACTCCCGATTTTTTTTTTTTAATATATTTTACTGAATTTTTTTTACAGAGAGGAAGGGAGAGAGATAGTTAGAAACATCAATGAGAGAGAAGCATAGATCAACTGCCTCCTGCACGCCCCCTACTGGGGATGTGCCCACAACCAAGATACACGCCCTTGACCGGAATCGAAGCTGGGACCCCTCAGTCCGCAGGCCGACGCTCTATCCGCTGAGCCACACCGGTTTCGGCTGGAGTCACTCTGGATTTTACCTGACATTTCTCCACTGGGTACGCCCCTCCAATGGCTTTGGAGGAATCACGGCATTGACTCCTTACCAGTCCTTCTCTGTGTCTGTCACTCTTTGGGGTGCCTTTCTGGTTGAGGAGGGCAGGGAAGGGGTAATCACAATTTCGAATCGACCTTTAACTCCAAAACTCCGACCTCTCCAGCCTTCTTACACATCGGAGCACTCTGTCTAAGACAGTGGTTCTCAACCTCCCTAAGGCCGCGACCCTTGCAGACAGTTCCTCATGTGGTGGTGACCCCCAAGCATGAAATGTTGCTACTGTGATGCATCGTGATGTAAATATCTGCATTTTCCAATGGTCTTAGGCGATCCCTGTGAAAGGGTCGTTTGACCCCCAAAGGGGTTGCGACCCACAGGTTGAGAACCGCTGGTCTGAGTCGTCATGGGAACACACGGGGCAGCTCGCAAACACGTTTTAGTTGGTTCACACAAAAGCAAACTCCGCCGCTGGTTTCCCAATTTATTTCAGGAGGCACATAGACACCAGGATGCCAGACTGCGTCCCCAGCACCCCACCCACTCCTCCTTCTCCCCTCTCCCTCCCCCCAAGAAAAGTAATGCGGTCCTTATGGGCAGAATGCCGACCCTCACCCTCTGTCCATGCGTATCTGCCTGGCGCAGGGGTGCATGCCCCCCTGTATGCACACATCACAGAGACACCCTCTGCCCACACATCACAGAGACAGGCCGGGCTGATAATGAGGGGAAAGGTCCGGCTTGTGAAGAAACCCGGCTCGAGATGTTATCGGCAGGGAAAGCCATTTCCTCCCTCCGCAGGGCCCCGGCTGTCAGAAGCCGCGGGCTCCACTCTTCACAAGTCCCCAACTTTTTTCTCTTCCTCTCTCCTCCCCCCGCCCCTCGCCAGCCCCTCTCTCTCTCTCTCTCTTTTTTTTTTTTACGAAGTAGAAAGGCCCAGAACCCAGAGAGAGAGCCCCCGTCCCATCAAAGAGAGAGAGAGGCCGACCGGTCCTCCTCCATGGACTGGATGCCAGTGTCAGGCGGCGCCTCGGTGCGGCCGGAGCGCGGCGCTGAGTGATGCCCTCGCGTTCGCCGGGCACGCCGCCTGCGTGGGCCCGCCGCCCCGCAGAACAAATAAACACGCCCGCGCCTTTCGGCCTCCTTTATCTCCCGCTCCGAGCCGGAGGCTTTTGGGGGTGCTCATGTTTACAGTGTTAAAACTTTCTCCCCCCCCCCCCCCCCCCGTTTCCTGAACCTGAGAAAACACATCCTGGATGACCTGGGCTCCGAGATAAGAGGCGTCCCCGCTGGGGGCCCAGCCCCTGGGCCGCTCCAGGCTGCTGCCTGCCTGCCTGCCTGCCCTCCCCTCCCACCTCCTCCCCACCCTCCCCTTCCCCCCGCCCCCCGGCCCTGCAGCTCCTCTGGCCCCCGGAAGCGGGAGATAAGCTGGAAGCGTCTGGAAAGGGAGGTGTGAAGGCGGGAGAAGCCCAGCGGGTCCATGGTTTGGCAGCTCCTCCTTCCATCCAGCGGATGGAGCGGCCTTCCAGTCCCCCCGAAGGCCAGGCGGGGCCCGGTCCGTCTCGGGGAACCGCGCTCCGTAAGCGAGCGTCTCGAAGCCTCGCAAACACGCGCCAGGGAGACGCCGCTCAGCACCTCCCCACCGCACGCCGCGGGGCAGGGGGAGCGGAGGACCGTCGGGAACGGCTGCGGGGAAGGGGTGCGGGGAAAGCTCCTCTGATCACTTTCCTGCGGGGTGATGACACACAGTAACCGGGGACAGCACTCTGCACGAGGCTCATCCCACACAGAGCGGTGGACACGCGGCTGTGGTTCCTGTTGTCAGCAGTGTTGTGGGTGCACGCCTGGGGGGCAGGGGGGATGGAAAGTATGGACCCTGAGTTCTCCATGCTTAACGACAGCAGCTGTGATGTGGAGCAGCTCCTTCCCCCCCAAGCACTTCCTCAGTGCCCCCCCTCACCCCGCTTTCTCCTCCCGGCACAGGAATCGCCTCCTCGCCTCCCGTATTTGCTAAAGTTGTGAGCCCCGCAGCCTGCCTGCCGCTGTCTCTGCCCACACGCAGCCTGGGCACCAGGGCAGGGCGTGGCAGCAGCCCGGAGCTGGAACTGCTCAAAACGGCCCATGGCACCGAAACCCGTGTGGCTCAGTGGATGGAGCGTCGGCCTGCGGACTGCAGGGTCCCAGGTTCGATTCCGGTCAGGGGCATGTACCTTGGTTGCGGGCACATTCCCAGTAGGGGGCGTACAGGAGGCGGCTGATCAATGTCTCTTATCTCATCGATTTTTCTCTCTCATCGATGTTTCTAACTCTCTATCCCTCTCCCTTCTTCTCTGTAAAAAAATCAGTAAAATATACATTTTTTAAAAGTAGTCCAGGTGTTTGTCAAGGAAAAAAAAAAGGGGAGGAAGGGAAGGAGGAGAGAGGGTGGAAGAAAGTATAAAAGAAAAAAAGGAAAGAAGAAAAGGAGAAGGGAAAAAAGAGAGAGAGAAAAGGAAGACAAATGAATGGGAGGAGAAGGCGAAGAGGGAAGGAGTGCTGTTTATGGAAGCCAGGTGCTGGCCCCCCTAAACCCTCACCCCGGCGCCAGCACCCCTCGCCCGCTCTTGTCCGCGTGCAACCCCGCCGCCCCCGGCACGGGGACAACGCGATGCGGACTGCAGTGCCCCGGCCGGCGCTCGGCTGGCTGTGGCCGTGATGAATGGCCGGAGACACGGCCGGCCAGATGGAGCAGAGAGAGCCCCGAGCCGCTCAGCCTGCGGCCCGCGCCGGCGCGGCCCCCGCGGCTCCCGGGCACAGGAAGGAGCCCGGAGTCTTGGCCTGACAGACAGCCCATTAAGAAATCTCCCCGCACCTAGTCCCGGCTCTGCTGCGGCCCTCCCGCTCTGAGCGGCTCATAAAACAGAAGCCCGGCTGCGCGGCGAGTCTTAAATCTGTCCGGGCAGCGCGGGAACTGCCGCGGCTCCGACAACGGGCCTCTTATGATCGGAAACGGGATTTGGTTTCTAGGCGCGCCCTCCTCACCGGGAGCCTCTCTTCCTGACCTTCATGGAGTTTGCAAAATCTTTGTTCTTCTGGTGCCTCCCCCTCCCCTCGTCCCCCCAGTTTTCCAAGAAGCCGGATAGATTCGCTGGCTTCCACCGCCTAGTCTTCTAGTCCTGCGGTCCATGTGTCAAAGCTGACGCGTGGAGAGGCGGGAGAAACAGCAGGGTGATTCTTGCCAAGAGAGCCCCCGAGTCCTTCTAGCTTCTGAAGCGTCAGCTTTGTTTAAAAACAAGGGCGGAGCCCGGCCGGTGTTGCTCAGTGGTTGAGCTTCGACCAACTGGTCACAGTTCGCTTCCCATCAGGGCATGTGCCCAGGTTGCGGGCTCCATGCCCAGTGTGGGGCGTGCGGGAGGCAGCCGATCCATGATTCTCTCCCGTCATGGATGTTCCTCTCTCTCCCTCTCCCTCCCTCCCTGAAATCAATAAAAATATATTTTAAATAAAAACAAGGGGAAGACAAACGAAACCTGTGCACACCCTCGTCCAACCATCACCCTCCCCTTCCCCATCCGTCTGTGCGATGAATCCGTTCCACGAGGGAAAGCACAGCCACTGACTTTTCCAGCTGTCCTACTGTGCGCTGCGGGTGGCACTCCACTCCGGGCCTGCGGCAGTCTGTTCGCTTCATCCGTGAGGGCGATCTTCGCTGACTTGTGTTCATCCGTGAGGACGATCTCTGCTGACTCATGTTCAGCCTGAGGATGACGATCTCTGCTGACTCATGTTCATCCGTGAGGACGATCTTCGCTG
>PVJN01020915.1:0-10699 GCA_004026805.1 Lasiurus borealis | reverse complement strand
CTCTGTTGACTCATGTTCAGCCTGAGGACGACGATCTCTGCTGACTCATGTTCAGCCCGAGGGACACATGTCTCCACTCCCACCACCCTTTTCCTTTCGAGGGTTTTCCGGTCCCGGCACGGACAACTGCACGTGCACCAGCACCGGGACGCGCCTCTGTCGGCTCTGACACGTGCGGGCGGAGGATGGCTCCGTTGGCGCCTCTCGTTGGAAGATATTGACGCCATGGTTTCTGTCTGAGCGTTTTCAGGAGCTGAAATTAGCCGCGGCCCCGCAGACGGCGGGCACGGGAAATTCCACCTGACTGCCTATTCATTAGCGGCGCCGTAATTGCTGAGACGAGCTGCAGGCCCATTTAGCGCGCTCAGCCAATGGGGGACCGCCTGCCTCCCCCCACATTCCGCCGAATGCTCATGCGGGGGTGCTTTCCAGGATGAGCACGGCAGCTAATTAACAATCTCATCACACAGAGAGCACCCAGCCGGGTCTGAGGAGGAAAAAAGAAACAGAAGCCTCAAAGCCGACTCCATAACGGGAAAGGAAGACGCAACGCGAGACTGCGAGACTTCCTCAGAGACGGACGGGTGCGTTCCTGGACCGTTATCCTGCGAACACTCCCCCGGCTTCATTCTGGCAGTCCCAAGGCCGGACGACCGTGGCATTCCCATTCTGCAGACGGGAAAACTGAGACTGGGGATGTGTCCTAGCCCAGAGCCACGTGCCTCCGTGCGCCCGTGGGGCGAGAATTCGGTGTGTTTCTAGCGGGCTATTCGCAGCAATGGGAGCTCTAGTGGACTACAGTGGTACCTCGAGATACGAGTTTAATTCATTCCGTAACCTTGAGGCGTGGGAAACTATGAGACGCTCGAGTCGCGGTAAACTGGTGGGTCGTGTGCAGCCGGCCGATCCGCGCGATGACTCCTATCTCAACTGTTGCTCGTATTTCAAAGCAAAAATCGCTCGCCCGACGGCTCGTATCTCAAAAATCTCGTAGGTTAGGGCACTCGTATCTCGAGGTGCCACTGTATATAGAAAAGTACTATAAAGAATACATTCCTACCCCCCACACACACACAGAGTGACAAAGGAACGCCTGTAAAAGAATCTTCCTCAAGTCTCGCGCGTGGAAATAAACCACCTACAGCTGCCACGTTTTCCATCAAGAAAATAAGGTTTATCAACAGACGCGCCCAGAGCCACGCCGCCTGGGCGTAGAGCTGAGCGCAGACCCGCGTCTCGGCGGCACGTCATGAATAATAGGAATGGATGACAGCCACTTCCCTCCGACCCCTTCTGCCGGGCCTTGATGTAGCTGTGTCTGTTCATCGCAAACCAGTCACCCCACAAATAAGAGCAAGAGCTCTCCCAGCCCCCCGACCACGGGCACGGGCCCCGGCTCCCAGCCGCCACTTCTAAGGGTCTCGGGGCGCTTGGCTGGTCCTTGAAGGTGAAGGGTGGGGAGCTCCCCAGAGCACTGAGTAATCGAGCCAGAGACGACGTCTGTCCTAAAGGGGATTTAGCTCCTTCCGATCCGGGGGGCGCGGGAAACGTCACCCAGTATCTCCGTCCGAGTGGCCCCCCGCCCCCACGCCGGTGCCCCGGAGGTCTGGGTGATATGAGGTGTAAAAAACATTGCCTGCTCCCCTTCACAGGCAATCCCAGGGTCAGGGGGTGCTCTGTGTTTAGTTCACCAAGTCTGACCGGTCCCAACCTAGCGGGTGTGGCTCCGTGGCTAGAGCATCGGCCTAAAGACTGCAGAACTCCGGGTCCGATTCCGGGTCAAGGGCACAGGCCCGGGGTGGCAGGCTCCATTCCCAGTGTGGGGCGGCGTGCAGGAGGCAGCCGACCCATGATTCTCTCTCCTCATTGATGTTTCTCTCTCTCCCACTCCATTCCTCTCTGACATCAATAAAAACATATTAAAAAAAGAAGAAGTAGTATGACCGGTCCCGAAGAACCTTGTAACATTTGCGATTTCACGCTCCGCTCCGGTCCCAGGCGCTGCGATGCACAGGAATGCCGAGTGTTAAAGGGGAAGGGAGGTGCCGTCACTGTGGGGACACTGAGCGGCTTTACCCGCCGATGGCAGAAAGGGACGACTTTTCAGCAATTTGGCCGGGTCAGTAAGACGTCACACAGGTCAGAGGAGCCCAATGGGCAGGCTGTCTCGTGGTTGGATGCACAGGCAAAAGCCGGACAACTGTCGCGGGGAGACAAAAACCGCGCTCCCTTTGTGGCGACGGGACGATCGGTGACTTCTGAGCGGCGGGCGCCCGGGGCCCCCCTTCGCCGGGTCCGCCGGGCCGGGCTGGGCCGTGAGGCAGACAAAAGGGCCGTCGGCATTGTAACCGGGCAGGGGGTTAAGCATCTGACCTGCCGGGAGGGTGCGGGAAAGGCGCCTGACAACGTCCGCAAGAGTTACGGCCGCGGGAGAAAGGGGGCGCCGCTCACAACCACCTCGGGGGCTTTTGGTCCAGCTGTTGGCGTCCGGGCGCTGCCTGGCCCCTCGGGATGCCACTTGCTGAGCGGAGCCGATGTCGGATGTGACGGTGAGTCCCCGCACCATCCGCCGTGCGGCCACCCCTCCTCCCGGGGATACCGATCCTCGGTCACAAGGTGCTTTTCCAGGAATGAGCTGTTTCGGCCTGGGGTTAACCCACAGAGACCTTGCACGCCCCCCACCCCGGCCCCCGACCCCGGCAGCCCTCCACTTGCTGTCTGACCTCCCCGAGAGGCTGCGGGGAGCCGGAACGCAGGAGGGCCTGGCAGGAGGCAGAGAAATACTGGGCATTGGAGAATGCGATGCCTTTAGAACAGGTGGGCTTTGCTTTAAAGCACAGTCGTGCCCCGCCTTCCGCTCCGTAAAGGATGCTCCGGAAGAGAAGCTTGCAGCCTGCCACGCAGTAACATAGCTGAAAGGCAGGTCTGTGTCTCGGAACAGACACCCAGTCATGTATCCCCCAACCTGCCAGGGAGAAAGCAGCGAGGCCCCCAGCACAGAGGGAAACAGGCCACACCTGCCCGCAGACAGGAAGAGCCACGCCCTGGGCGGATCGGCTCAGCCGGTAGAGCGCCGGCCCTGGGACTGAAGGGTCCTGGGTTCGATTCCGATCAAGGACATGCACCTGGGTGGCAGGCTCGATCCCTGGCCCTGGTCGGGCCCATTTGGGAGGCAGTCGATTGATGCGTCTCTCTCCCTCCCTTCCACTCTCTCTAAAAAGCAAGGGAAAGATGCCCTCGGTGAGGACTGGCAAGCAGAGCCAGGTCGCCGTTCCTCTGGGAAGCGGAGCAGACAGTGTGGGGAGCGGTAGCCGTTCCAAGGAACGGACGCCCTCCTGCGGCCCCTGTGTCAGCTGACATGGGCTCTGACACTCTCCCGCCAAGGACAGGGTCCCTGGGAGTGACCATGAGCCGGGCTTTGTGCCTGTCAGGGAGATGCCTGCCGACAATGAAATGTCCAAAATCATCCCGGCTCTCCTGGAAGAGGGCGTGGGAATGGCAGGCCGCGCACCAGCCCAGGCCGCCAGACAGCCGAGGAGCGAGGCTGCGAGCCTCGAGAGGAACCCAGCAAGGACCGGTCTGATTGCGTCTCTGCCCCAGTTTCTCTGGCCTCGCGAGGAACCGAGAGACATCAAAGGAGGAGACGCAACAAAAAAAGGCATAAAAGCTATTTGTTCTCCAGGGAAGTGCCACTCGGGTGTGGCTCTCTCCTAAGAGTCTCCGGTAACGCGAGACCGTGGCCCCCAAACGTCATTTCTCCATCTCCCTGGTACATGCGGGGCCTCCCAGGTAACGCCAGGCCTCAGATCGGAGAAGAGGGGGAGCATCGACCCGCGGGCCACTCCAGGCCTGCAAATCCCTGTGGTCTGGCCCTGCCAAGGCATCAGGGGTGAGATGATGAAACGCTCCATCACAGAGAGCAGGCTAAGTTTTAAGCTGGGAATCTCTATGGCCCACGAGTGATGTCATAAATACCCACGTGGCCATCGCCGCCTTAGATTCTCCAACACAAATCAAAGTGGAGGCAGTCCTTCAGAAGCCCGCCTCTGAAGAACAAACCTGATTATTAACCCACTGGATGGGGTGCATGAAATTTGTGCACTCAGGGGGTGGGGGGCCCTCAGCCCGGCCTGTGCCTCTCACAGTTCAGGAGCCCCTGGGGGATGTCCGACTGATGGCTTAGGTCTCGCCGCCGCCACCACCACTGTGCTCATCAGCCCAGGGGGCAGCTCCTGAGTTGAGCGTCTGCCCCTGGTGGTCAGTGAACGTCATAGCAACCGGTCATTCCACCGTTCGGTCAATGTGCATATTAGCCTTTTATGATATAGGACACCCTGAGAATGAATCCATAGTGTCTTGGAAGTAATCAACCCAAACACTAGGAAACAGTAATGAGACATAAAGGGAAAACGTGAGAGTCTGGCAGATCTATGCAGAGAGGAGGGTGAGGCCGGCCCTAGCTGGCTTGGCTCAGTGGTTAGAGCATCAGCCTGAGGGCTGAGGGGCCCCAGGTTCGATCTGGTTTGGCACTCACACCAAAACCCTTTGTAGGGCTGCGATCCCTCCCCTCGGCCCAGGAGCCCAGTCTGCCTCGTGGACTCTGACAGTAAGGACGGGTACAACCCATTACAGCCCGGCTCTTCCCTCTATGCCAGCCCAAGACTTCCTGGGAGAGAGCAGGCTGCTTTCAAGCTCTCCGGTCCAAACGTCCCTCCCGGTCTGCACCCCCCGTGCCCAGCCCCCGGAGGACGAGCCCCCTCACATCCCATGGCCTTGCCCCCCCACCCCCCGCCTCCGAGCTGTGCCGGGTCTCCAACGGAAGCCGGTCACCGGCGTGGGCCCTTCCTGGGATCCGTGTGAAGTGCAGGGAGCAGCGAGGATGAATACTAATACGCCTCCCGCATCAAAAGCGGTCGCACACCCGAAGGATGATGAATATTTTAATCGGTTTGCCGCTCGTCTGGAGGAAGCCGGTTCACTCCTCGGGGATTTCCCTCGTTCGGCGCCCCAAACCTGTCCGGGCCGTGTGGCCTTCCCTCCGGAACGTGGGGAGCCGGGGTGAAAGGTCCCCGCTTCGTGGGAGAACGCGTTTAATTAACTGCGTGGCAATTCGGCCCTTTGAGGTTTGCCGTGAACGGGGAACTCTAAAATCATGCCAACAAATGGGACGGAGCTCCGGGATTCTAAGTTTTAGCAACACCGGGCAAGCAATAACCTCCTTTCATTTCTCACTTAAAGGGGAGGATTTCTAGTATTTGCACAGGTTGTTTGCCGGGGATGGATCCATCGTCTCGGTGTCAGGATCAAAGGCAGAAAACCGGGCATTCTTGCGTGCTCTGGGCTCTGAAAGTGTGTTTTCTTTTAAGGTGAAAGAGGTTTGCAGGCAGTGTTCAGAGGGCCATGCTCGTTTAAAAATAAAAATAAGCCCAAGATATTCCTGTTCAGCAGGACCTAACAATTTTTAAAAATATATATTTTATTGATTTTTTTAATCAATAAAAAAAGGGAGAGGAATAGAGAGTTAGAAACATCGATGAGAGAGACATTGATCAGCCACCTCCTGCACGCCCCCTACTGGGGATGCGCCCGCAACCAGGATACATGCCCTTGACCGGAATCGAACCTGGGACCTTTCAATCCGCCAGGCTGACGCTCTCTCCACTGAGCCACACCGGTTTCGGCAACAATTTTCATTAAATGTGCAGTTTGGGAGGATGTATGAAAAGCCAGGCCGGTGAACGCGGGTGTGAGGAACTGGAGGGACTGGAGCCCTGGCCTCACCTCCATTCTCTGTAACCAGTGAGGGCGGAGCGGCTACTATGTATCAGGCGCTGTGCTGGGAGCGGGGACACAGCCTTGAGTGTGACAAACGCCCTGCCTCCTGAGCAGTGGTTCTCAACCTTCCTAAGGCCGCGACCCCCAACCATGAAATGTTGCTACTGTGATGCATCGTGATGTAAATATCTGCATTTTCCGATGGTCTTAGGCGACCCCTGTGAAAGGGTCGTTCGACCCCCAAAGGGATCGAGACCCACAGGTTGAGAACCGCTGCTCCTGAGGATTCTATCCGGTAGAGACAGACAAGAAACATTGTATCCTGGTCGTGACCCACAGGTTGAGAACCCCTGCTCCTGAGGGTTCTATCCGGTGGAGACAGACAAGAAACACTGTATCCTGGCGGCGGGGGAGAAGGACAGGAAGCCAGAGAGCTTGGTGAGAGACCCGATGCGGTCAGAGAGGGAACAGGTCCTGCAGGTAAGACAGGGAAGGAAAGTCCAGACAGAGGCAACGCCACGCGAGGCCTCGACGCTGCAGGAAGCTGGGATGCTCTCCAGACAGAGAGAGGCCCGGTGGAGGGGGTGGGCGGACCCTCCAGGGCACCGCCCCGCTGCGAGGAAGATGGATTTCTGGGCGTGAGGGCGGCTTTGGGGAGTGAAATGACCTGACATATGTGAAAGGCACGCTCTGGCGGGGTGCACACAGGACGGTGGAAGCAGGGGGGGGGGGGGGGCTGTTTCTGCAAATGGCGGTGGTTCTCACCAAGGTGGCGGCGCAGTGACAGAGAGTCAGAAACATCGATGAGAGAGAGACATTGATCGGCCGCCTCCTGCACACCCCCCACTGGGGATGTGCCCACAACCAAGGTACGTGCCCTTGACTGGAAACGAACCTGGGACCTTTCAGTCCACAGACCGACGCTCTATCCACTGAGCCAGACCAGCTTGGGCAGCAAGGTAACATTTTTTTTTTAATATATTTTTATTGATTTTTTACAGAGAGGAAGGGGGAGGGATAGAAAGTCAGAAACATCGATGAGAGACATCGATCAGCCGCCTCCTGCACGCCCCCCTCTGGGGATGTGCCTGCAACCAGGATACATGCCCTTGACTGGAATCGAACCTGGAACCTTTCAGTCCACAGGCCGATGCTCTATCCACTGAGCCAAACCGGTTTCGGCAGCAAGGTAACATTTTTAAGGACCATTCAATTTTCCCAACCGACCTGCAGGGGAAATCCCAAAATACTGAAAATATTCCCAACAGGTGGCACATCCTTTGGAGATCTTGCTTCCCTTTCAAACCAACAAGCCTTTTGATTATTTTTAAACACAACTTCATTTTCCTAGAGGTTCTTCTAGAATATTCCTTTATAATAAGACAATCATAGACTAGAGCTGGATTTCAGGCCCCACTCCTCCCTTTACCACCCCCAAAATTAAAATTAAAAAAAAAAAAAAACAGAAGAAATAATGTGTACCCTTGTTTTTTATGCTGCATCTTTTCCTGGTAAGATCAAAACCCCTCCCTACCCTAACCTGGCACCAGGGTTTCTGCGTTCACACCTGAAAAGCTATGATGGTCTGCCAGCCAAAGCAATCCCAAATAAATCCCAGCAGCCCGGGCTGCTGGCCCTCCCTCTCCCATTACTCCCCCCCACACCTAACCTCCCCCCCAAAACCCTGGGGAAAAGCAGCAGGATTCTGACACCTTCCCATCAACAGGAATTCCAGGGCAGTTAAACCGATTTCAAACAAAAGAATTCGCCTATTAAAAAATATATCCGGATATACATATATTTACAGTGTGTGAAATGTGTATGCGTGTGTGTGTATGCGTGTGCGCATGCACACGTGTGTGTGTGTGTGTAATAACGGTTAGCGAAAGGTAGCTGGCGCCTCAGAAACCGGGGCTCACATGGAAACCGGGCTGATGTGCCAGTTCGTCTCACGCTAACAGGAGTGAAGAGCGATGGCGAGGCTCTTTCCTAGCTCCTGGCTCCTGGCCTCGCCCGCCCCGGCGTCTCTCAGCCTTGCTCCCCCAGAGTGTGCAGGGCAGACCCGCCTCTCAGCAATCCTGGGGCCCCCCAGGCCCGTCCATCCTCGCACCCGCACCCGCACCAATAAAGCTGGGCGCTCAGCAGCTCGCGCAGGGTTAACCGCACTAAGTCCTACCCCCGGGCCGGCTCTGATGTTGCGGGAGATATTGTCACCGGATGTATCCTCCCAAGGATTCCATTCAGCGCCGCCGTCTTGCAGTACAAAGCTGCGGGCTGTAGCGGCTTTCGGGAACATGAGTATCGCTTTTTTCCGCGGCCCGGTATCTGCGCGTGAAATTCTCCAAAGGGGTTTGAGTATTTACCCTGAACGCTATCAGAGGAGCTCTAAATTCTTCCTTATCCACCCGCAAACACACTTCAAAGAGAATCCGGAATGCGGGCCTTTGTGCGCACGTTCCGTCTCTATGGCGGAGGCCGGAGTTCTCTCGGAATTGTAAATTCCGTCCCCCCCAAAAAAAGACAGGGTACGCAGCAGCGCTTTTTCTTTTTTTCTCTCCCATCACCACCGAGTCTGCAGCGACTCGGGGAAGAAACGGGGAAAGTGTGAGCGAAATCCAGAAGGACAATCAAAGAAGGAATCAAAAACGTGTTCACAATTCACTGACAGACAGGGTCGCTCTGATGGAACGCGGCTGCTGTGGGGGGTGGAGGGGGTGCGTGGGGAGAGCCGGGGTACAGAAGGCCCCAACCTTCAGTGAACACGCGGCAGATAATAAAAATATAGGAGCCCAGGGTTTTCAGCCACTGGAGGCTGAAAAAAGCCTTTCTTCTCCTTCTTTTTCCCCCAAATTTCCAAACTCGGGGTCTGCATACATCATGTGAATGATGGGGTGCTTGTGATTGTTTACCTGCCCCCAATCTTTGCTTATCCCCGGCCACTCAGCACTGCACCCGTCAAAAAAAAAAAAAAAAAAAAAGTGGAGAAGGGATTTGAAATTCTAATGTGAAACCGCCAGCCACCTCACACCAGATCTTAAATGACTGGAATACATGCCTGCTCCCGTTTCAGAACCGCCACCTCTTAAAGAGAGAAGACAGGCTTCGGTGGGCAAAGACAACGTGGCACATACATTAGCCCTAAAGGGGGAAGGCACCGGTACATATGCCCACGTACGTACGCACGTAAGTCGGTGCCTTCGCCAGCAAGAGGGACAAAATATTCATCTTTATTTGTACGCTTTCTTGCTCGTGCCCTCCAAAACCTTTCTTTTTTTAAAGAAAGTTTAATCCAAACTCGGCTAAGGGAGCTGCCATGTGATAGCAGAGACCCGGATGCTTTTGGGATTGGAGACTGCGGCCCTGTGCTGCTCTCCGGTTCCCGAGATTTCCATCTCAGGAGCCTTCTTTAATCTCTCCCCGAACAAACAAGCGGTTCCTGGCCTCACCCCCACCCCCTGCCCCCCAACTGCATAACCTACACTGAGGGGGGCTCACCAGACCAGAGGGTTAGCAGCTGGAGTAAGGAGGGGAGAGGCATGACTCATCCTGAGATCACACGGTGGCCACAGGCTCGTAAAGGCCAGCCTGTGAATTCCAGAGAGCCTTTCTCTCCTAAAACTTTTTTTTAAAATATATTTTATTGATTTTTTCACAGAGAGGAAGGGAGAGGGATAGAGTTAGAAACATCGGAGAGAGAAACATCGATCAGCCACCTCCTGTATGCCCCCTACTGGGATGTGCCTGCAACCAGGATATATGTATGCCCTTGACCGGAATGGAACCTGGGACCCTTCAGTCCGCAGGCCGACGCTCTATCCACTGAGCCAAACCGGTCTCGGCATCTCTCTTAAAACTTTTAACAGCAAGGAGCGGGGAACCGTCTGAAATACAACACCTCCTCGGTTTCCGCATCTCCCGCTTCTCTCTCCCGTGCCCCAGTTAGAGCATCATCGAGGAGAAGGAAATGATGAAATGCCGTGTGCCCCCTCACCCCCAGCATAACGACACATGGTGTCGGACGCGGCTTCTGAACCGATACAGTCAAGGGATCCAGTCCTGGCTCCTCCCTGCCCAGCCAATGAGCAGGAGGGAGGCCGGGGCCGCAGCACTGTCAGGCCGGGAGGTGCGACTGGAAGCACCAGAGCCATCAGCCTGGACCGCCACCCCTCCAAAGAAGACAGCGACGAAACCCACACCAAGATGCCTCTCCCCGGGTCAGGACTCAACGTCAGTCCTTCTGCATATGTTTGCTCCGGAAACTCTTCCAGAATGCTGCCACTGGATGATAGCTGTTTCCCCGAAAGTAAGACATCCCCCGAAAATAAGACCTACTTCTAGTTTTGCCTCTCGCTGTCATAGAAGGCACCCCCCCCCGAAAATAAGGCCTCCCCGATCATCAGGCCTCCCCCGAACAGAAGGCCCCCGAAGCTACCGTCAGGCGTCTGACTCCTGATTTAAAGAGACCTCGCCCTGCCCGAACAGCTCCGGCTGCGCTGCGGCCCATCAGGGAGCTGGTTGGTGATGACAACGACCACCGGACCGTCGACAGATCATACATTTCCTTTTTTGTTGTTGTTCAACAATAAATGCGTACCGTCTTCTTCTTCGTGGAAAAATAAGACCTCCCCTGAAAATAAGACCTGGCGCCTCTTTGGGAGCAGAAATTAGTAGGAGACACTGTCTTGTTTTCAGGGAAACAGGGTAGCCGACGGAGCTCTGCAAAGAGCCGTGTGCACGGCGGCAAGGCCAGGAGGAAATGTCACGGGGGTAGAGGACACCGCGCCCGGCCCCGCCGCCCGTGTCCCTGTGAAGCTGACAGCGGGACAACGTTCCGAGGCGACATAAATGTCAGCGGGCGGCGCGCGATACCAGACCCGCCGAGACCGGCGGCCTATCGGCTGCATCGCGGCCGCGGCCCGCCGCC
>PVJN01020914.1:0-35345 GCA_004026805.1 Lasiurus borealis | reverse complement strand
CAACCGGGGCAAGAGCTTAGCTCCTCTGTCTGGAGACTTAACCTCCTTCTCTCTGGATCAGCAGCCTGGGCCAGCCCCGCCCTCCCTGTGCCAACTCCCCCTCTCCTCCCCCACCCCTCAATGGGTGTCCCTTCTCTTCACACGCTCCCCTGGGTGTTCCCCTTCTCTGCGGAGCCACATTCCAGCGCTTGTCCAGCTGGCCTGGGCCCCTCCTTCATTCACAAAGCTGGTTCTGACCCTTCAGCCCCACTAATCCCCCTCCCTGGGCCCTCGGCGTCAGCCGCGCACCGCACACCTGTGTCCCGGCTTATGTTCAGATGGCTCGGGGAGCACGGGCCTCGCTTCAAAGTGCAGCTGCTCCCCTGGCATCCCAGGCTTCTCTCTGCTCCCGGCCTCCCTCCGAGTCCCTCTGCCGCCCGCTCCTCTCCCTGGCCAGCTCCCCAGCGCTCCAGCCACACCACACACCTCCATTTCCCCATCACTCCGTTTGAATTCTGAGATGGTCTGAAGGTTCATGTTGCCCCCAAATTCATAGGTTGAAACCCTAACCCCCCAAAGCTGATGCTATGAGGAAGGGAGGCCTTTGGGAGGGGATTAGGTGGTGAGGGTGGAGCCCCGGTGAGCTGGATGAGTGCCTGTGAAAGAGACACTGGAGAGCTCCCTGTGGGGAAACAGTGCGACGCCTGACCAGCTGGCACGCTCATCTCTGGCTTTCCAGCCTCCAGGGCTGAGAGCAGTAACTTTCTGTTGTGTATCAGCACTCACTCTGGTACACTGGCACACCGGCCGAAGCTGCCTAAGGCACACTCCCTCGAGGTCTGTGCCTCCGCTCTCTTCTCGGACCTCCGTAAACCCTTTCTCTGCCTTCAAAGTCCTCCTTCTCCAGAATCCAGCTCTCCCGACCCACCTCTGCCCTGCCTGCACCTTGGGCAGAATTAACCCCTCTCTCCTCTCTGGACACACAGCCCTTCGTGGCTACTGTAACTTCATTCTGCTTCGCATCTCAGTGAGGGGGGTGTGATGCTGCCCCTCTGCTCATAAAGTTTCCTGGGCAGGACTGAGATGGGCAGGCACAGTGCTAGGCACAGACCTCCTTTCATGCTCATAGCAACTGCCAAAGGGTATCGCTAGTGCTGTTCTAAAGATGAGGACAATTGAGGCTCAGAGGAGGTAAGCAGCACAGCCTGGTCACCCAGCCGGTCCACAGTGAAGCTGAGATTCCATCCTGGATCAGTCTAAGTCCATGGCCAAGCTTGCTCTGAAGCCAGCACCCTGGAGCAGGCGGGCACACTGTGGTCCTCTCATCCATCATGTGTGTGAAACGGAAGGGAGTGTGTGGCCTGGTGGCCTGGGCTGGGGCCCTGAGCTTTTCTTGACATACAGCATGGGTGTCTGGTGTATTAGCTGCGGTCCTTTGGCATGTGGTGCCCAACCCTCCGGTGAAAAAGGTGCTGAGTGAGAACTGGGCAGGGCCATCAGCACCAGAAACCCTGCCACCCTTACCCTGACTCAGGCAGAAGTCTCCACCCACAGTAGAGCCAGGACAGCCAATGACCCCAAGAACCCTGGCCTAACCTGTCCCTCCCCACAGCAAGCGGGACACTGCTCCTCTCTGTCCCAGCTGGCTCCCCTGGAGGGACACGAAGACACTAGGAGGGCCTTGAGGCTTCCCACAAACACGTGGGCTCATGTCATGATGAGACCTGGGAGACCAGGTCTTGACTTCCTAGTTGTGTGACCTGCCCCCTATCCTCAGTTTGGGGGTGGCCCGCAGGGTGACTGGGAGGGCTCACTGTGTTAAAGTATCCAGCCCAGACTGGGTGGAGGAGATCGACATAAGGCAGCCCTGAGTTTCAGTGACATTTGCTCCCTGATGGCTGGTGAGTCACTCAGTACCTTAGTGAGCAGCAATGGAGCCAGTTGTGGTTGCTCGGGCTTCCTGCCCCACAAGAGAAGGATGGGCAGTGCCTCCACCTACCCTCTCTCCCACTGAGCCCAGGCCTTACCCGCACTGACCACTGACCTCTCCAGCCCTCACTAGCTCCAGCTGCCTCCCTTCCAGCCCCAGAAGTAACCAATGACCTCATTCTTCCCGAGCTCCAGCATCTTGTATCCATCCTCTGGCCTGCCTGTGCTCTGACCCCTGGGCTCTGTCCTCATTTAGCTGAAGAAAGTAACCGAACCTCATGGCCGGTGTCACCACCAATTCTTGGTCTTCTGGGCTGGGGCCCTGAACTTTTCTTGACCACACAGCATGGGTGTCTGGAGTATTAGCTGCGGTCCTTTAGCATGTGGTCCCCAACTCTCAGGTGAAATAAGGTGCTGAGTGAGAACTGGGTGGGGCCATCAGCACCAGAAACCCTGCCACCCTTACCCTAATCCATTCCCCAAACCCTCCCTTCCTCATAACATCACCTTTATGGGGTTAAAATTTCAACATATGAATTTTGGAGCAACATGAACCTTCAAGCCCTGCTCTTGCTGCTGCTGCTGCTGCTGCTGTTCTCAGAAACCCTCTTGGGTTGACTTAGGGCTTTGACCTTCAGGAGCTGGTCAAGCCCATTCCCTCTCCCAGCTCCCTCTCCACTACTCTCATTTACTGGGTACTGTGCCAGCTGACCTCCTCCCCCAACTTTATTTACCAATGGAGACTATTTACCGTGACTCTCTTTCTTTGGATAACTGGTTAGTTGGGGTATATTTATTCACTCACACATTTATCTTTCCATTCACCTTCATCTAATCAGCCTTCCTTCCTTTCATCTCTCTATCTACCCATTATCCATCCACTCAGTCATGTCTTTATCCATCAGTCTAGTCATTCATCCATTCATCTATCCACCCACCTAGCCATCCATCTAGCCATCTATCCAATCATCTATGCCATCCAATACCTACTAAGCATTTACTAGGTAGTAGGCTCTGTGCTAGATGCTTGGGATTCAGAACCTCTGTTCTCAAGAGGTCACAGTCTGGTCTAGAGACATGAGCTTGATGTCCTTTCTAGTTCCAATATCCTGGGGGCCCAAGACCTGTACCCAGGATATGCCAGTGAGTGCCAGGTAGATGCTTGTGACCTGACTGAAAGGCTGATCTTCCTTCGTTGGGAACTGATGCTCTGAAATCCCCTCTTGCTTCTAAGCTGGTGCATTGACAATGTTCAAGACCATGTGAGACTATACATGGGGACCCTCTACAGAAATTAGAGGGCTATTGCGAACACCTGACGCTACCTCACCCTGTGAAAATCAGCAGTGCTCAGGGGAAGCCTGGCCAGAAAACAACTTCAAGTTTTACTCTCCCTGGATTCTTTATCTCTGCTCTCCAATTTCTTTCTGTCCCTTTCTTCCGCCCTCCCCCTTCTCTCCTATCTGTTCTCTTTTCCTCTTCCCTCCATCTCCCCTGCTCCCTTCTCCTCATTTCCCTTCTCCTATTTCTTCTCTCTTCCAATTAAGTGGTGGAACATGGAATTGAAATTCTGGACACCATTGTGGGTCCTTGGACAGGTGATGACAATTCTCGGGCCAGTGTCCTTCCCTGACGCCAGGGCTCCCAGGGGATAAAACCAGATGGTGCATTCGCCGTGCCCAGCCTGCAAAAAAGGGCTCTTTTCCTCATGCCTCATCCATTTCCTCCCCTTTCCCCTTCTTCCCCGTCCATGTTTCCCCTACTGCCCCTCTCTTGTGGATACCACAGACAGGTGCCGACTCACATATTTAATCTTGTTCTAATTCTCACCTATAAAATCAACACCTCTAAATGAAATCGCTCCATGGCACAAGATCTGTCAAAGTGTCTATGGATTTGCTCCGAGTCTTTTCCCTAACTCCCCTCCCCATCCTGGGTTAGAAGGGCAAAGAAGGGAGAAGGAAGAGAGTGTAAGAAGGAAGGTCGTCAGGAGGAAGCAGGGAGAGCCCCGTGGGCCCACCTTCCTCGGGGCACCCCTCCTGCTCACCGATGTGTCCTCCGAGCATGAGGCAATGATGTTGTCAATGAAGGGGTTCCACTTGATGTCCAGCACGTTGCCCTGGTGACCACAGACTTTGGGGTAGTTGGGTTCAATCCTGCCGGTCTGCCAAGAAGAGAGAGAGAGAGAGGAGATTAGTTTGATGGCCCAAAGTAATTCTGGCTTCTAACATGTCTTATTCTTGCATGGTCCATGGCCACAGACAATGGGGCGGTGAGGGCCTGGGCTGGAGGGGGATACATGTAATACTTTCAACAATAAAGAATTATTTTTTTAAAAAATAGTCAAATTCATTAAAAAAATAAAAAATAATAAAATGTCTTATTCGTCTTTGAGTTCCTGATCAGGCTGGGCCAAATTGCTCTGTGGCTGTGTCCTCCCCAACACTGCATGTAACAGGGGTGGGGCAGGGTGGACACAACTGATCCGTATGCCATTTTGTGCAAATTAGCAAAAGGTGCCTCTTCCTCAAATAAAAACGTTTGAAGTTAAGATGAATGACCAAAGGCTGCTGCCCTGGTGGGGCACACACCTAGACACCTGGATGTATGCACTCTCCCCACTGCAGCCGCTTTGGGTCAGGAGGAGACTCTCCCTGCTGTTCCAGGAGCCTCTATGTCCCCCTAAACACTACCATTTAAGTAATGATTCTGCCTGAGACCTGGACGGTGATGAGGCAGGCTTGTTCAGGGTGCGTCTTAAACACCTGTACACAGTATCCTGTGGGTAAGTCATAGTCTTTGGCGTCACACTTTGGAATCGCAGCTCTGCCACCGGACAGCTATGCAGCCTGGGGAAAGTCAGTTAATTTCTCTTAGCCTTGGTTTCTTCATTTTTGCACTGAGGATAGCAATGCCTGCCTCTTAGCATTGCTGTGAAGATTAAATGAGCGAATGTGCTTAGCAAGGTTTTTAAAGTGTAGATTAGCATTATAAAGACTATTCGATATCTGACAGTTATTGTGATTGGACAGGCTAGATGACACCTCCTCCAGGAAGTCTTCCCTGATCTCCATGGGTTAAGAGCTCCTCCTCTGTATGCTTTCAGCATTCTGGGCTTCCCTCCGTGATAGCATCATCACATGGCGTTGCAGTCTGTTTCTATGTATGAGCAACTGAGGACAGTGTCTGTGTCTCCAAATCTCCAACTTTTAATAAGCCTGGCACATAGTAAGTGCTCAGTTCATGATCTGAAAGACATCCTGTGAAGGGAATAGAGTCCCCCCGCAAAAAAAAAAAATGGAACAAGGGATGTGGGGGTGGGGGATACTGGAAGGGTAGGTCCATGCTTAGAGGCTATAAGGGTGAGAGGGAAAGGAAAGAAAATTGTAGGCAGAAGCTATGTCTTCACGTTTTTATTGAGTTTTAGAGGAAGAAGAAATGGGAGGGATAGGGAGATGATAAAAAACATCGATGAGAGAGAAACATCATGGATCAGTTGCCTCGTGCACCTTCTCCTGGGGATCAAGTCTGCAACCTGAGCCTGTGCCCTAACCTGGGATCGAACTAGTGACTTCTTGGTTCCTGGGTTGATGCTCAACTGCCAGGTCACATCAGCCAGGCTCCACCCTTTTAATGCTGATTTTTTGGGGGGTTTGGAAGAAATAGAGTTCTTTTAGGCACTGCTCAACTGCTAATGGTGTGAGGCAGCCAGAGGCACCTTAGGTAGGTCATACATCACCCTCCTTTAGGCTCCTGCACTGAAACATGAGCAACAGACCAGTTTCTGCCGAGGCCCTGCTATGCGTGCCCTGTACTTCACCAGCGCGATGGCGCAAGCGTGACTGCCGAGTGCTGTCCTGCCATAACCTCCCCACCCACGTCCTGCCTGCATCTCTATCAGCTCATTTACAAATGCTTTGATGTTGTGTGTGTGACACAGCAGCGGCAGGATGGGCAGAGAAAAAGGAGCCCAAAGAGGAAATGGCCGTGGGATGGAGGGTGAGGCACGAGCAGTGAGAGAGGAAAAGCGCCTCAGAGGTTGTCCTCCAGAAAACGTGACTGAAGCTGTGCAGAGTGGGAAAGTTAGAGATTCCGAGAGAATGGGTGTCAATTAAGAATGGAATCTCCTTTGACATGAGGGATGCAATTCAAAACTGGAACCTCTTTTCCAATTTTTGTCAGACTCTTGGACAATGTTTCTTTAAATGAGACTGTAAGCAGAGACCGAGCCACATGAGGCCCTGGGATTTATTAGCGTTACACCTTTTCCTCTTTAACTCTTATGACAACCCTCTGAGCTAGGCATGAGGAAGTGAAGGCCCAGGAGGGTTAAGCAACAAGCGCAAGGTTCCCCAGCTGAACCTGAAATGCAGGCGCCTGCCTAGGGGGATCCTCAAAGCTGAGCTCTGTGAAGCCCAATGCTCGTCACTGGCCGGCTCCCCTCCTCCAGCTCTGATGTCCCTGGGCGGACAGCCCTGCCCTGTCTGTTCCCACAGCTCACGCACTCTGGGACTGAGCCGTTCCTGACATGGAACTCCAAAGGCTGCGTCGGAATGATCCCTGAGCAAGGCTGATTGCATTCAGCTTTTGGCACCCAGCCTGGCCCAGGCAAACCGGAGGGGCACCGAGTTAGTCAAGAGGTGGCCATCGGCTACCAGCAGCTCTGGCCAGCAGCCTATGGGTGACGCACCAGAGCAACATCCCTGGGACCTATTCAGGATGAGGAGAGGTCAGAGCCCTGCACTGGGGAGGGAGGGAGTCTTTTTGAAACAGAGACTAAGCCTGATGTCATGTACAGGTCCAGGTGGACCTCTCTTTCTACAATGGATGCATCCCGAAATGGGGTGGGTAATAACAATGATCATGACTTAAGCACACTGCTGTTTATGTGAATGGTGACCCTGAAGTTTTGAGGCACACAACCAGCATGGCTCTACGTGGCAGCTTTGAAGGAAGGCTTTCAAACCAAGCAGCTCTGGTTTTCCTGTTGTTTATAGTAGGGTTTCGCATAAAATGTGGTTAAAAAAACGAGTTCCATTGGTAAGCAGAAAAGTTTGAAAACCAGTGTTCTATAGAGAAATCAAGCAAATTAAAAATGCTATTAACTCCATGAAAAAAAAAAAGTTGTATATAAGAAAGCTAATACAATCATAATGTATGATTTATATACTGTGTAATTTATATACAGTATTTTCATAGTTGTAATAATGAAAATTCCAAATATTTATTTAAACAAGAATATTTAAACAAGAATTGTGCTTTAATGTGCTGGGAGGACAGAAGTAGGGAGTGTGTGTGTGTGTGTGTGTGTGTGTGTGGTAAGAGGGGAGACCGAGCTGGGAGAGAGCCAGGTCCCTGTCATCCATAACAGGAAGTCAATAGACAAGGTCTAAGATTTAAAAAATAAAAGCATGGCAGTAGAAGCAGGTAATTAAGAAATATGGGGACAAGTGCAAAAAAAAATAGCTAAAAGCAATGCAAGTAGCCACTTTAAGGAATGGGAAATGAGGTTGTAGCAAAGTGGGACAGGAATGGAGGGTAGAGGCCACGATGTGCCCGTTAATGTTCAACAACTAGTTCTCCTGTGGGGAAAAGGCTCTGGTTTTGACATTTGCCCATTTGCGTGGTGTAAATATCCCACCATGGCTAATTTCAAGTTGCCGAGAGGATATCACCAAAAGCAGAGTTAGAGGTGAATCACGGTAGCACCGTTACATAATATTTCTACCATTAGATAAATCATCCCTTGGTATCCTCAGGGAACTGGGTCCAGGATCCCTGAGGATACCAAAATCCACAGATCCGCAGATGCTCAAAGTGCCTTATAACTTATGCATATTCTCCCGTATACTTTATTGATTTATTTTAATATATGCTATTGATTCTTTTTTTTACAGAGAAAAAGGGAGAGGGATAGAGAGTTAGAAAAATCAATGAGAGAGAAACATTCATCAGATGCCTCCTGCACACCCTCTACTGGGGATGTGCCCACAACCAAGGTACATGCCCTTGACTGGAATCGAACCTGGGACCCTTCACTCCACAGGCCGATGCTCTATCCACTGAGTCAAACCAGTTAGGGCTCTTCCGTGTACTTTAAATCATCTCTAAGTTACTTATAATACCTAGTACGATGTAAATACTACATAAATAGCCATCATACTGTATTGTTTAGGCCCTGTACGTTAGGGTATAAAGGCAAGGAAAAGTCTGTACAGGTTCAGTATGGATGCAACCATAACAGGCCTAATTACATGGTACAGGCCAGCAACAACGTAACTTTCCCCTCATATTTCAGATCTATGTTTGGTTGAATCTGCCGTTGTGTGTGAAATCCTAGACTACCAGAGTGTGGTAGACATAAATAACCTCAAGTGCACAAACTAGTACAATAATTAGAAAGTAATGACTAATATTTAGTACCTCTGTTTTTAATATAATTTATTTAATTGAAAGTTTGCATAATTTAATTTTTAGTAACAGCTGTGTTTAACAGCCAACTTGCAAAACTCCTGAAAATGTAACAACAGGCTCTCTGAGGCCAGTACAAGCCCCCTCCCGCACATCACGGGTGGGGCTGTGGCCTTGTCACACTGTCAGACTTTATGAACGCTGTATAATCATCACTCTGCTAGACAGAAAATTAAAGAGCAAACAGGTAAAATACAGGCACCAGGTGTTCTAAAGGAAGCTTCCTCTGAAATCTTAAAAAAAATGTGAACAATCCAAAAAAAATAATAATAAAGATGGGGAAAAATGTGAACAATCCTCTCCCATATCCCCTAAATGCCTATTTTCCTTTTTTTAAATATTTTTTATTGATTTCAGAGAGGGAGGGAAAGGGAAAGAGAGAGACAGAAACATCAATGATGAGAGAATCATCTTGGACATGTTCCTTGATCTGAATGGAACTCGGACCCTTCAGTCTGCAGGCTGACGCTCTATCCAATGAACCAAACAAGCTAGGGCTGAATGCCTGTGTTCTGTTCCATTTTCTATGTGGGGTGTGACTGAAGACCAAGTCTAGACCTGGTTCTTGACTGCTGCTCGGTGGATATTAGGGGTTTTCACTCTTTCCACAATGAACCTTTAAAACTTTTATTAAAAAGATAAATGTTATTTATTTAAACACACACACACACACACACACACACACACACACACACACACCCTATAGCTTTGATTGAAAAATATTCCTCTCTGGTTTTGGTCAAGCAACTTATATATTTTTATTTTTTAGGGATTTTTTTTATTAATATCAGAGAAGAAGGGAAAGAAAAAGAGAGATAAAAACATCAATGATGGTAGAAAATCATTGATTGGCCGCCTCCTGCATGCCCCACACTGGGGATTGAGCCTGCATATGCCCTAACCAGGAATTGAACTGTGAACTCTTGGTTCACAGATTGATGCTCAACCACCGAGCCACCTAGACCTGGCAGTCAAGCAGGCTTTAAAGAAATAAGGTGCAGCTGGCGTCTACCAGATTTACATGTTTCAGAAGCTTTTATGAAACATAAATGTGTTTGCTCAAACAGGCTTTTCTGCTCCCTTGTTATCAAGAATGGTTTGGAGGTGGGGAATAAGATCCTTTAAACTGCATAAAATTATATAATGAATTGAAAGCCGGTTTCAGTGTGTGTGTATGTGTGTGTGTGTGTGTGTGTGTGTGTGTACAGCCAAGGCCAGGCCCTCTCCCTGGGGAAGGTGGGCAGTTCGGCTTACCCAGCAGTCTGCCCAGGGGAGCAACGGGTGCTCTGGGCCTCAGTCCAGGCTTTATGTGAACCCAGTGAACTGACTGAAGATGAGATTTTTCAAAACAACCTGCATTGCAGCTTCAGCCTCCTAGAATCTTAAAATGCTGCAAAGAGGAATTTTGTTCACAGGAGCCAAGTGTTTTCTTACCTGCGGAATCAGCTTAGCAAGGCAGAAAGAACAGACTCTGAGCAGGAGGTAGGGTTTCTAGGCCCATAAGCCCAGTTCCACACCCAGCTGGCTGACTGAATGACCTTGAACATGACCCTGGCCTCTCTGGACTTCCCATTCCTAGACCCTGGGCTAATGCCCTCCTGCTTCTTAATGTATGAAGCACCTGCTCTTAGAAAGACGGAGGAGGGCAGTACTAATGATAACTAAAAAAGAGAGGATGGTAGTAAGAGACCATTTGACAAGTGCTTATAAAGCGCTAGGCCCTGTGCTGAGCAATTTATATACATGACTAGAGGCCCGATGCAAGAAATTTGTGCAAGGGGCTCGGCCCCTGCAGGCCTGGCTTCGTCCAGAAGGTCATCTGGAAGGATGTCCAGGAGGACGTTCGGTCTAATTAGCATATTATGCTTTTATTATTATAGATTGTATTTAATTTTTGTAACAACCTTACAGAGTTTTATGAAACCCTTTTAACCCTCCGGTATCAGCCCATCTCACCGCAGCTCTGGGAGGTGACCTCCTGAGGGCGACACAGCTGGGAAGGGAGGAGCTGCCATTTGCACTTGGTGTTGGCTGGCTCTGAGGCATCTCTGCTGCACTGCTTCCTATCTCAGAATGTGGGTGAGACACTTGATACATTAGGAGGGAAGTGGGGCTCTAAGAAGGGGCTGGCTGGCAACTCCACATGCCCCTTAAACCTGCTCTTGCAGACTTTCCCTTCCCTCCTCCTTTCTCACCCAGACTGCTACATTTTGGAATCACCTGGGAAGTTTGAAAATCCCAGTGCCCTTGTCGCATCATGTATCAGTTTAATCATAATCTCTGGGAGGGGGGAGCCAGACACCTATTTTTAAAAGATTCCCTGGTGATGCCAATGGGCAGCTGAGTTTGGGAACCACTACCCTAGAGGCTCCCTATTCTGCTGGGAGCCCCTGCAATACTCATGCATTTTAAAACGGGCTCTGCGGCTGCCTGACTCAGTGTTAACCAGCGTGGAGAGTGGGGTGAGAAATCAAAGAACATCATTGCACACTTAATACAGACTCATTTGCAGGAACCACAGGTAAAGCAAATAGAAAAAAGCCATCATATCAGGAGGACCCAGGATAATGGATAATGTTGAATCCAAGAGACAGGTGATGGAATGGTGGAACCCTAAGCTTCCAGATGGGTGATGTTTTTGGATATGTCACCCTGGTCATCACATTCCCTCCTCCATGATCTGCCCCATGCATCCCAGACCATCCAATTAAGCTGCTCACAGTCTTCTCTGTTCTCTCTCCTCTGGATGGAAGTTGATATTAAATGAGAGAACCATTGTAAATAGGCACTGTAGTCCTTCTCCCCAAAGCTCTGGGCAAAGGTCAGGTCCCCCGTGTCCCAGCCTTCCGGTCTGAAGGAGGTCATGCCCCCAACTCACAGCCTTGGATAGTTCTCAAAGCACTTGCACTTACATGGTCTGAATATTGCCCAGGGAAGTGTGACGCTGGTCACCCCACCAGGCAATGGCAGCCACGGAGAGTTGGTGCAGGTTCAGAGCCCTGGGTACCACACAACCTCCTCAGGCAGGAAAGGAAGAGAGTGCGTGCACCATTTCTGTGCTGTGAACACTAGCACTGGCCTGCTCCTCCCCTGCCACAGAGCCAAGCTCTCCTACAAGGTGGGAGCACTAGGGACATGAGGCCTGTGGGGTTCGGCTACCAGCTCCTCAGTGTCACCCTGTATTTGGCCCCAGGCAGGCCTCATCCTTCCAGAGACCCTGCCACAGGGAGAACCCCAGTGGAAACCCACCCCAAATGGGGAGGGACGGAGGTATGAATGACCCTGAGGGGGAATAGAACCCAGTCAAGGTCAGGAGCAGTTCCCAGGCCAGCCCTCCGCTTTTGGGCCCAGAGGCCTGGACGTCTGCCGTACTGGGGGCCCCACCAGACCCTCTCATGATTTACAGAGGCTGCTGCCAGGAGTCTAAGAATCCCTCCTTCCACTTGCCATCTGGCCCAGGGAAGGAGGAGAGAAACAGGGACCCTCTGGCCTGAAGCTCCCCCTGCAGACTCCCCTGCACCTCACCTGCATAGGCTCCAGCTGCTGGAAGGGAACCCATTCAGGGCTATAGTTTCTGCCCAGCCCTCCTGGGAGTTAGGAGCATCACTAAACCTCTGTTCCAGTGGGAGGGGTGAGGTCCAGGAGCTGGCACTGGGCTGCTGCCAGCCCTGCTGCTCACTGGTTGTGCAGCCGGGGACAAGTCGCTGTCCTGCTGGTCTGTGTCTCTCCCTCTGAAAAGTGAAGGTGTTCTGGAGGGACAGGGATAACAAACAGTGGTCCACGTGCCACCCCCGGGCTTCCGTCTCTGCATCAGGCATCGCTAATGGCTCGCTGGGTCCTGCCGAGCCCTGCAATCCTTCTCGGTGGCCAGACTGGGCAAATGAGATGAAGTTTGTGTGTCTGCCTGGGACCACATGACCCCAGAGTTCTGACAGCTGTTCACACGTGAGCGCCTTGCTAAGCCTCTGAGACTCGGGACCTCTCAGCATTCAGAGAGGATTCCCAGAGGCCTCTGCTATGTTAATCCCCCTACACATGCCTTCACCTCTGCCCCTTCCTCTCCAGCCCACGTGCCTGCAGCCCCCTGAGGTTCCCAGAAGTCTTCCAACTGGTCTCCTTGGTGCTCCCATCTCTCAAACCCCTGTGTGAGATTGGCCTTCTCTAATTATCACTTCCATTTTGCAACTCCTCCAGAATCTTCCATAGTTGTAACCATTTGTAGGAATTTTGGCACTTGGACATCCCAGCCCCTTTTCTAATTTGGGGGACTCTCCCACTGTATGATGGTCACAGAGGGGGGCACATGACCCGGGTTAGCCAATCAGAACCTCCCACCCAGGAAGGGCCAGGACTGATTTGACTTCCTGCTCTGGACCTTCCGGATGCCTGGTGCTCACCTGTGTTCCAAGTCTGGTTCTCTACGGAGCCCTGACCCTTGATTCTGTGAAGGCCCCAAATCCCTGTCCACTTAAGAGGACTAAGGGTGACTGACTTCTGTTGCTAGCACCTAGGAATCCTGAGTCAGCAACCTTGTCCTTACCTCATCGGATCCAGTTCACCTGCTTGGCCTTTGAGGGGCCCACGCTCTGTTCCCACCTCTGCCCTTAGCCATCACTTTGCTCAGCCCTCTTGAGGTCACACTTTTCAGATTGTCAAGAGATGGACACAACTTTAAATGTTAGGTCTCAGGTCCCAATAAAATAATGTCATCTCCCCATATCCCAATATTTTGATGACCACACCTCCCCTCTCTCCCCCCAGGCTGCTTTTCACATCTGGAAGAAACACAGAATTTCTTTGCCAATTCTTGTATGTCTTATCCATTGGTTTGGGAAAATATAGTTCTCAAATCTAGTGTTCCTCAGTGGCCCACTGCAGCCTCACTCCCCCTTCCCCACTTACCCCGCGGCATCCATTCTTAGAAGGACCTGCCCCACTAGGGCTCTGGCCAGCCTTCATCATCCCTCAGGAGCCACCTCGACTCCTGCTCCTGCTAAGACGTCTTCTCTAACTCCTCCACATCGTGTGTCTCCCTTCTCCTTCAACTTCCCCAAGACTCTCTCCTCATACCCCCCTATTGGTGGCAATAATGCCTATCATTTGCTGCGGGCCTTCCCTGTGTCAGACATGAAACCAAACAGTTTCAATTATTTATCACAATCACCTTATGAAGTACATATTATTACATCCATTTAAAAAAATTTTTAAAGAGTTTTCAAGAGAGAGAGAGAAACATTGATGTGAGAACACAACACTGATTGGCTGCTTCCTGCAGGCCACCTACCAGGGATTGAGCCCCAAACCCTGGCACGCACCCTGACAAGGAATCAAACCAGCAACTTCCTGGTACACAGGATGACACTCAACCAACTAAGCCACACCAGCCAGGGCTCATTACATCCATTTTTATAGATGAAGAAAGTGAAACCCAGTGAGATTAATTAGTACTGTGGCGAAGCCAGGTCTCAAGCTCAGTCTGTCTGACTTCTAAACCAGAATGTCCACTCCATGACGGGCGGTGCTTGGTCTCGCTCTGTGCAGTAACCCAGGGCCTGGAATGATGGCAGGCTCTCGTAAGTGTGTGTGGAATTGACGATGCCATAAACCATGGATCTAATCGGATCCTCTGTGCAGTTACAAGGGTGCACTGTGCACTTCAAGAGGATTACCTGCCACCTAGTACGCAGCCTTCTTTGGTCTAGCCACAATGCTGCGCTGCTTCTCAATAGCACTGCCTTGCACTGTTTGCTTTATTTCATGGGTGTCGGTTGCCTTCCCCAGGATATTATTAGCACTTTCATCTTAAATACGATAATCATGTAAGGTTCCCAACAGAGCGTGGGGCACAAGTGAAACCGAAGAAGCATAAGGCATGCTTCTTATGCCCTCGGCCCCAAACACAATGTCAGTCGATATTCAGGACCCAGTGATTCCCCAGCCAGTTGTACAGATGCCGCTTTTGTCGGCGGTGGGAGTGGATCACGGAGCACCACCCACAATCCCCTTAGCGGAGCCACTCCTCTGCCTTATTTCTGGGTTTATTCAAGAGAGACCCACCATCCAAGAGCATGCAGACTCAGCATGGGCCCAATGCCCACCCAGACACTACCAAGACAGCCCTGGGCCGTCACTGGCCACACAGAGACCTCTGGCTCAAACCCTCAGCCTTGCTCCATCAGCAACAACTCAGGGGCCAAAGAAAGGGCTGCACCAGGTCCGAGGCAATGGCCTTGCCAATGCCCTTGAAATGGAAAGTGAGCTGCTCAATCCGTAGGTGCCCTGCCTTGTCCCAGGCTTTCCCCAGGCTGTGCCTGCTGAGCATGGGTGATCCTCAGGCTGAGGGGCGAGGGGTGTGGGAGAAGGGACAGACTGCACTCCAAGCACTTAGGAACTGGGTCCAGCTTGGCTCTGCCCACACCAGCGAGTTCCTTCCTCCCGAGGCTGCCGTTTCCTCATGAGACAATATACATAAGCTCACCCAGCACAGGGCCTGGCACCAGATAACCACTCAACAGATACTAGTTGTCGTGATCATCTGCAAAATGAGGACTTGTGTCTCACCTGTCCTTGTGCAACCAGATCTAGAACAGCCCCTGAACGCACGTGCTCAGAGGTGTCTGCTGAACAGAATTGAGACACCAGGGCCCTCTAGTGCTGACAGTCTATGGTTAGAAACAGCCTCCTCTCATCCGCCAACACTGACAGGACCCTCCTGGGTTTGGTGCTGGCCACAGAGAGATGAAATCCCTCCTTTGAATGTCAGCTCCATGACAATCTATCTGTTTTGGTCACTCCAGTATGCCCAGCATCTAACACAGTGCCAGGCACCTAGTAGACTCTCAATAAATATTTACCGAATGAATACACGAGTGGGAAGTAGATGATATTTCCAGAAAGGCCCACACTCCCCTCCCCCTTACCAGCCCAGAGGCCAGGGCGGAGACTGGCTCCTACTGTCAGGCAGAGCTAGGCTGCCAGAGAGGCCAGAGGGGCTGCATTCCTCTTACGCCTGCCATGGATCCTCCAGCCAGATCCATTATCTTTCCAGTCACGTGGGGCTACTCTAATGCCCAACCGATAAAGGGGACAGAGGTCTGGCCTGTGTTGAGCTCTGGGGGATGCAACGGGGTTGATTGTGCAGCACCTGTTTGGGGGGGCTCCCCACACGAGACAGTAAGGGCAGCGCCTCTGAGCTTGGCTCTGGGTGCCCCACCAGCCGATCGTTGGGAATCTTACAGAGGCTGTTGCCTTTTCCATTATTGCCCAATGGCCCCACGACTGCCTTCTGGGGGCTCTGTGTGAGAAGGGCAGAGAGGCCTTCCATCTGCATGGAAATTGGAGCTTTCTGGTCCCCCATTACTCATACCCTGAGCTCCAGGCCATTCTGTCTGACTCCTCTCTGGGGCCATGCCTGGCTCGGTGGTCTCCCAGATGGATGGGGAGGGCTAGAACCCACTTAGGGTTGTAAGGTGAGCTGGTAGACAGAGGCATAGGTGCTGAGCAACTCTCCTGGGGATGTCAAGTATATTTAGGTTTTTGTCAGGCGCTTGGGGTACAAAGGGGAGCTCCTGTCAATTCTAGAAGGACATGAATATGGTCTCCTGGGCCAAACCAATGGGCCTTACTAGACCCCAGGATGCAGAGGATTTTCACAAAAGCCTGCTCTCTCATGTAGCCTTGTGGCTTTCCTCAGTTGCAGAGGACCTGAGGCCACTGAAAGGATCAAGAAGGGTGCCCTGGTATCTAGGAAATGCTGCTCCTGCCCTCAGCAGCTTATACTTTCCCTGCGAAGATGAACTAGCGGAAGGGATGGGTCTTTAGGCCCAAGCAGAGGCTTACTGGCTGAGGCAGGGGGATGAATACAAGCTTGTTTCTCCTCCGTTACTGTGAGATCCTCCTCACAAAGGACAGACAGCCAGGCAGAAGGCAGACACTGAAAGGGGCACTCCAGAGCACGCCCGAGGGGGTACACGCACTCCAATTCATGCTGGATTAAAAGTATTTTCGCCATCATGGCTGCCTTCTTCAGATTACCTTCCGCTCTATTTCCCAATTAAAGTATGGCTCATGGAGCTCAGAACAATGCTGTACTTCTAGCCTGTGGTCTGACCACCACAAAAGGGAGAGGGAAGCGTTCCTCCTTCTGTCTGGACTCTAACCTTTTTCTGCCTTATACCAGTAAAAGAATCTCTGACTCGCCAGTTGACTCATATCTGAACTCCCTCCATTTGGGATTCATTCTTTTGGTGCTACACCTTTATGCTCTTAACATAGACATACTACTAAGAAGGGCATAGTGATAGGAGATGCTGGTCATTCTGAATGAGCTTTGAGAACTTAAATAGAGGCAGATCTGAAGGAAAGGAGCATGAAGACATTGGTGGAAAATGCAGAGGGGATAGGTAAGGAAGAAAGAATCGGTGGATAAGGCCAATGCAAACTCTTAACCTCAGACCTTGCCTAATGAGGTCATTGGGCAGCCATGAGTTTGGTGTTCTTCACACTGTGTTCTACAGAGAAGCCCTGACATATGAGCTCTCTGCTGGCCAGAGCTCCTGCTCCTCACCCCAGTGGGGAGGCCCACAGAGAGGAGGGCACTTGCTCTAAGATACCTAGTGAATAAGTGGGGGATGGCTATGCCCAGGGCCACACCCAGTTTGAAGACACTCAAGTTAGTGCCCAGTTCCAACCTTGTCAGGTCTAGAGGACCTGCTTATAGAAAGGGGACAGGAAGGTGACCCTGAGAAGACATGGGCATACATCAGTTACCTAAGGGTGGTTCACTGGCTTCACTCCCAAGTTACAGACACTGGTGGGGCATTCCACTGATATCACTACCTTCCTGGCACATCTGTGTTGGGAATATCTCCATCCCCTTTCCTGAAGCCATCCATCAGCAAGGAGCTTTCAGACCCTAAAGGTTTGCTTCCTATCTGGAAGTCCTTGCCGGGCCAGAGGATAACACAGTGGCCAAGCAGAGGAAGCTGTGCTACTGCAATTCCACCAGCAGAGGGCGGTGGCTGCGCTGCTCTCAGCAGCATTCAGAAATGTAGACTGTGTGGGCGGGGTCCTAAGACACACACTGCCTTGGCTTGAGTGTTCTTAGTGCTCAATTGTCTAGAAAATTCCTTTTTATATTGAGATGAAAACCCATTTCCTTGTAATTCTTGTCATAAGCTCTGAGCTCTGATTCTGGGGCCATACAGAAAAAGTCAACTCCTTTTTGCTTTGCCCTTTCCTAGTTGGCCAGCCACAGTGCTGTGTGACTTGGGGCAAGACCCTTTTCTTCTTTGGATCTTTATTTTCTTACCTATGAGACAATGGGATGGATCCTGGTAAATTAATTCTAAGGCTCCTTCCAATTTTGACATCCCAAATGATGGCTCTTTCAGTTACCACAGTTACCACTGAAGGGGAGGAGAGGGGACACTGTGCCTCCTACTCTTGGCTTGGGTTTCCAGCACTCACAGTGGCTTCCAGCCCTTCAAGCTACACTGTTCTTAGACCCTTTCACTTGAGGTTGGGTTCTCCTGCTGCTGCATGCTCACACCCACCTCCACCGGAGCTCATCTTTAGCCCTGGCCTCGCTGACACTTTCCATTAAATGCCTGCGACCCAACTGTCCTGAGGGGGCTACTCACAGGTTACCTCCGTTACCAAGGATGTTACCAAGTTGTCCTACTACCCGATCTATTATCTCCTGGGATAATCACCATTATTTGTGGTGTACATTTTCCCCAAGCTGCACACAGTGAGCAAGTGGAGTAGAGTCCTTCCATCCCTGTCCACTACCCCTGTGGGCCCCCAACACGCTCTCCAAGGCTTCGGGAAATTGTCAGGCATAGTCAGAATTTTTTTGAGCTGCTGCATAGCTCTCCCCTGCCCTTCAGAACACTATCTCTTCCTGTAAAAACACTTTAACCCTGGGATGTGGTGGGAGGCAGCCTTCAAGAGGACCTGTAATCTCCACCTCCTGGTACATACCCCCCCTGGGTAATCCCCTCCCACATTCCACCAGGGGCGGTCTGTGATGCTAACAGAATGTGACTCCTGAGAGCTGTAAGGGCTCCTGTTTCTGCCTGGAGGCCTTGCTCTCTTGGATCATCACGGGGGGGAAGCTGGCCGCCATCAGAGAGGACACAGCCTATGGAAAGGCTCAGGCATCAGGAACTAAGGCCACCCAGTTCCCCCAATCAGATGACTGCAGGCCCAGCTGGCAGCCCAGCTGTAATCTCATGGGAGATCCTGAAGCAGAACTACCCAGCTACATTTATTACAAAGAAGGAGAAAACTAATTCCCGTTTGTTGTGAGGCAGGCAGAGAAGCTTCAGCAACTGAGATTTTGAAATAGTAAACTGAGGAACAGAGCAGGTAAGCCACGTGGGTGAGGCTTTCTCCAGTAGGTGGGTCCGCATCCAATGAGGAGTGGACCGAAACTGTGAATTTTCTTGGGTCCTCGGTGTGGGCTCCAACATTTTAGAGGCTCTCTCTCACTTTGTTTTTAAAGTACAGTGGTACCTCGAGATACGAGTTTAATTCGTTCCGTAACCTTGAGGCGTGGGAAACTATGAGACGCTCGATCTCGGTAAACTGGTGGGTCATGTGCAGCCGGCCAATCCGCACGATTACTCCTATCTCAAATGTTGCTCGTATTTCAAAGCAAAAATCACTCGCTCAACGGCTCGTATCTCAAAAATCTCGTATGTTAGGGCACTCGTATCTCAAGGTACCACTGTAGTGAGAAAAAAAGGTAGGAAAGTTGACAAATACAGATGAGGAATGACTGATTTTATTTCTTAGTGAATATTGGCTCAATTTTATACCTAGCAGAAGAGAGTTGTTTCTCCCCTTCCCCACATCCCCCCGCTGTGGCATTAAATATTTTTGACATCACTATTTTTAATGGCAGCATTGTACTTCACAGTATGGCTATATCACAGTATATTATGCAATCTCCTACTTCTGGATGTATATGTGATTTATAATTTGCAACACTTTAAAAAGGCTGTAGTAAACATAGCTGAATCTTTACATACATATGTGAATCTTTGAAAATCTATTTTTATTGATTTCAGAGAGGAATGGAGAGGGAGAGAGAGATAGAAACATCAATGATGAGAGAGAATCATTGATTGGCGGTCTCCTGCATACCCCCCCATTGGGAATCGAGTCTGCAACCCAGGCATGTGCTCTGCCTGGGGATTACATCATGACATCCTGGTTCATAGGTTGATGCTCAATCACAATGGCTGGCCATACGTGAACATTTTAAACTTTAAAATTTAAAGGGTAAATTCCTTTCAGTGAAAATGCTAGGTTAACAGGTCTGCACTTTACAATATGCATTTGTTATAAAATTTTAAACAAAGTTTGTACTAATTTGTATTCACATCAGCACCTCAAGAGAATGACCATTTCCCTATACCCCTGACAGCACAGAATATAATAATGACTTTAACTTCCTTATTTTTAGATGAAAAATAAGATTTCATTCATTTCATTCACAAGTCTTGGATGCTAGCAAAGTTGGTTATGTCTTCATTTGCTTACTGGACATTTGCATTTCCTTGCTTGTGAATGACCTCATTATATGAGGTACTCATGTCTTTTTCTTAATGATTGATAAGAGCTCTTTGTGTATTAGAGATAGTAACTTTGTATTATTATCCCTTTTCACTTTTGATCCACCTGCAAAAACTAGTGATTCTAAATACTTCTACTTTGCCTCTTTTTCCCTACTTAGTTCCCTTCCTAGTTGGTTGAGCCACCAAACCTCCCTTGGAATGATGTCTCCAGCAAGCTCAGGCTGATTTCTGGGGCTCAGAGGCATAAAATCACAGCAAGCTCAGAGAGAGCCTCACTCATTGCTCTTAGATAAAGTGAGGCCAGGAGTGAAACACTAGAAGTCAGGAGCTGTCACAGGAATAGGCTCCCCGTGTTAGCTCTGCTGGCCCCGGTTGACTTTGTATTTATGCAAAGCACTGCAATTTCTTTCAGAGATCCCGTCCTACCCACTGGGCCAGAAAAACCTACCATACTCTTCACACCACACCCACTTTGCCCTGGCCAGAGAGAGGATCTGCTACCGTTCAGCATTAGGGAGCTGCCCATCTGCTGGTTGCAAAGATGCCCTGGTAGATTTCAACCATCCAGATGCAAATAAGCCCTAGTTCCAATGTGAACAAGGCGTCCCGCTTCTCAAGGTCAAGTCCTATCTCAGGCTTCCTAAGGGATGTATTGTTATGTGTATTTCTTTGCTTTGCTTAAATTTGAAATCCTCCAATGGCTTCCCACTGCCCCCAGGTGAAAATCCAAACCTCTTAGTGTGATCTCCAGGATTCTGGGTAATCTAGTTCCTTCCTAACGCTCCAACTGCATCTCCCACGGCTCTCCTGCTCATTCACAGGGCTTCCCAGACATCTTCCTTCTTTCTTTCCTTCTTTCCTTCCTTCCTTCCTCCCTCCCTCCATCCCTCCCTCTCTTTTTCTCCCTTTCTTTCTCTTTTTCTCCCTTTCTTTCTTTCTTTCTTTCTTTCTTTCTTTCTTTCTTTCTTTCTTTCTTTCTCCTTCCTCCCTCCCCCCAGCTCGCTCTCTCTCTCTCTCTCTCTCTCTCTCTCTCTCTCTCTCTCTCTTTCTTTCTTTCTTTGCCTGGGTCCTTAGCTTATGCTATTCGCTCTTGCTAAGACACTTCCCTGTGGCCTGCACATGACTGGCTCCTTCCTATCCAAGTTTTCAGAGAGCTCTTTCTTGACCATCTTACCTAGAATCTTAATGACTGGTTTGTTTTCCTGTGTATTGTTTGTCTCCTTGCCTGGCCCACACAGCTCCTGAGAACAGGAACCTTGCCTGTACATCTTGTTTGTATTGTTGGCCTGACCCAGAAGGTTCTCCGATCTTCTGTAGCTCCCCTGGGTGCTGTTCCTCCCCGACACCTCCCCCCAAGCTGTGCCTGCAAATTGCTAAGTCTGTGTACTCAAGGCGCTAATGACCCACGCCATCCTGTAGGCTGAGGCTTGCTGTGTGCCAGCTCCTGCTGACCTCTGGGCCAGCATCGTCCGTTTTCTTTTGGTTCTCTCACTTTCAAGCTGCGTGACTTTGGGTAAGTTACCTAACTTCCCTGCGCCTCAGGTTCCTCATTTATCAGAGGAGGCAGCCCCCGTTTCATAGGGTTGCTGGGCGCTCTCAGTAGGACAGGGAACAAAGAGGTGTGAGTGATTGTTCTAATAACAACACTGCCAGGCGGATTTATTTCCTCCTGTTTATAAATAAGGAAGCCAAGGACTTAGGGTCTCACAGCTCAGCTTGGAAGTAGCTGAGTCAGGATTCTAAGGCCCCAGGCCATGACTTTGTCCAGCCACATATTCAATTCTCTTTTACAGACAAATAAACTGGTGTGGAAACTCTCCCCTTCCCAGCGACTCCCTCCCCACACACCCAGAACCAGCTCTTCCTGCATTCCTGCAGGTGCAGCAAGGCCATCTTCGGTGCACTCCCCCATCTCACAGATGGGCAAACTGAGGCTGAGAAGGGGCATGTGGGAGAGCAGAGAAGTCCAATGTAAACCTAGCTCCCTGGACATGCTTCCAGGCACCCAGCAGGCAGCCTCTGCACGTGGGAAAATGGCTGCAGGCTACTGGGCTGGATCTGCCAGAAGCCTCTGTCTTGTCCATAGGGCCTCACCCATCAGCCCCCTCATCCAGGATCTAAGTTCTGCAGTCTGGAAGATTGGGGTTTTGACCAAGACTCGCCACCACTCTAAACCTCAAAAGTTTATCCCATCCAGAAAGATACTGGCCTAGTATCCTGGCAGAACCCTGGGTGTTGGGAATAGGATGAGTGGGATTATTCCCAGCTTTCAGAAGCTCAGTGGGTAGTAGCAGGAGTAGGTATGAAAACAGACTGAGCCCCATCCCCTGTTGTTCACCCGCCCCCCCCAACCCCCAACGCTGCTCATGGGTATGAGCAGAACCTGGTGGCAGACTAAAGGAAGAAGCATGGTTCCAGGGGCCATCCCAGAGGTGATGGCCCGGAGCTCTGCAGGAAGGATAGGCAGGAATTGTCCATGTGATCAATGAAGGAGAAGGGCATGGAGGTGGGAAGGACCAGGGCAGGCTCAGGATTGGGGTGGAGGGCAGTGTGAGTCCCAAAGGAGGGATGGGAGATTCATGGGCGCCAGGGCAGGGATGGACTTGATCCAGAAAGGGAGGAGAGGCTCTGGGGCTTTGAGAGTAGGGGAGAGCCCCATGGCAGTGAGGGGAGATTTGGGAGAGGAGAGGCTGGAAACTCAATGTCCATTTGCCATGGTTCTTCCTTCTACAGGTGCAGACTGGCACTCGCATTGCGACTGTGGATCTTCTCACCATCCACAGGAGGCGCTGAGAGCCGTCACTCACTCAAGGTCATGCATCTGGTTTCTGGCAGTGCTGAGATTTGAACCCAAATCTACCTGATTATAAAACTGTGTACTTTCTTCGTTATCTGTTGTTTTTATTTTGACTTAAGGTGGTGACTGCAATCTTATAAATAAAAAATGACAACGTAGAGACCCCCTTCTGTCACAGGCTGGAGAGAGACACAAAGCTGCTTGGCCCCTTCCTTATCATCCCCCAGCCCCAGCCCCCACACCCCCGCTGTGCTGGCCACTCCAGCTGTCCAGGGGAGGAGGGAGCACCTTCTCAGGCCACTTCCTTTTCTTTGTCCAGGGCTGTACCAGGAGGGTCAGCCGTCCAGGAGCAGGCAATGGAGAAAGAAGGGAAGAAAGGAAATCCCCACCAGTTGCCAGGAAAGACTGTGTCTTGGAAATGCCATGCCCCCTCCTCGGGTCCTGGAGAAGTTTGGATCAGTGTGGGAGGGAGAGGCTGTCCTCCTTCGCCTCCTTTCATCTGAGCATCATCTATACTCTCAGAGCCCCTCTACTTCGGACCTCCATGCGACACTGTGTGTCGGACACTCAGGTGCCTGGGGCCTCACTTTCAGTATCTGTACATCCGAGCACCACCTGACCACACATAGCATGTTGTTGTCCGGTCCTGTGCCAGCTACACAGACTGTCCCCAAGGAATTCAGTGTCTGAGGCACCCCATCTCAGACAAGTGGGCCACGCAGCAGTGGTCAGTATAGCCAGCTGTTACAGTAGAATTGAGATGGTGTTCACTGCAAAGCTATTTAATCTTTGAGGAATGTTTGAAAAGTTTTATAAGAAAGTGTTGGGAGGAAAGCTATCTTTCTCAACCCAAAGCATTTTTAATAGGAAAACATTTGATTATTGGCATTAAAGTTAGGAATTAGATACCACTATTATTTCACACTTTTCTGGAGGATCTATTCCATGCAATCAGAAAAGGATACTAAAGCTATAAACATTATAAAGAGGTAACATTATCACTCCTTGCAAATGATAAGAGAGTATCCTTAAAACGCCTGAGAGAAAACACTGAAAATTTTGTGAATTTAATAACATGGCAGCCTAAAATATTAACCTACAGAAACCAATGGCTTTCAAATATACAATCACCAAATAGAAGATATCATGGAAAATGGGCCCTACTGTATATATAATATCAACAAAAAATGGTATCAGCTCTATATGAAGAAAATTTAGAACACTACAACGGGTACAAAAGATTAGGACAAGTTACCAATGTTCATAGGTAGTTTGCTTCAACATCATAAGATTGTCTACTCTTTTAATTTAGTCTATGAATTTTACATAATCCCAATACAAATAAGATTTTATTTTTGTATTCACATAAGCAGATTCTAAATTTAAATACTAAAATAAACAAGCAGGAAGAGACAGTACACCTTTGAGAAAAGATAACCATGAGTGATGAGTAGTTTACTTGATATTTTTGTTCGTTTTCCTTTCTTTTTTAATTTTGTAGCATTATTTATATTAAAATATATTACAAAGCCTCAATAACACAGCATTGGGGTACTGATACATTAATAGGGATGAGCAGAAAAGAATGGACAGCCCAAAAAGAAACCCAAGTACACACAGAAATGTAGAATATGGCCAAGACTGCACCTCACATCCGCGGAGGAAAGAAGGATTACTCACGTAAGCAGTATTAAGACAAAATTAAATCTAATCTATACCTCATACTTTACTTCAAGATAAATTTCAAAAGGTATCAAAGATTTAAATATAAAAACAAAATTATAAAAGTACTGGAAGGCCTGTCAGAAAACTACTTGATAACCACAGAGAAGGCCTTTCTCACCATGGCCCAGATCCAGCAGCCACAAAAGGAACGACTGGCAAATGAGAATCATTGACATTTAAAAGGAGAAAACTGCACTGAAAAAACAACCCTTTGAAAGGTGTATTTGCAAGTCATATCCCAAACAAACGGCTAACTTCTCTAATATACAAAGAACTTATTAAACCAGTAAGAAAAGAACCAATGGCAAGAACCAAAATGGGTAAGGCATATGAACAGACAATTCACAGAAAAAGGAAATGAAAATACATTTTAAACATAAAGATATTTCAACCTCATTTTTAACAAAAATGCTACTTGAACCTACTCTGAGAAGTAGGTTCATTTTAGCAAAAATTTAAAAAGTATGATAACACCGCATTTTCAAGTAGGTAAGGAAGCAGGCACATTTATACTTTGCTGGTGAGAATGTGAATTGTTACAACCTCAATGGAAGAGAGTATATATCAACATTTCAAAAGCACATATTATCCCCTCCTTGTTTGAAATTAATAAGGTATATTTATCTCCAACAAAAGACAGAGATCTTAGCTGTACAGCTCATCAAGTTTTTATACACGTATACACACACATAACTATCACCACAATCAAGATTCAGGACATTCCCGTAACTCTAAAAGTGTCCCCACAACACGAAATGCAACCATTAATCTGACTTTCCCCACAGGTCAATTTTACCTGTTCTCGTACTTGGAATAAGTGCAGTCACACAGTAGGAACTATTTTGTGTTTGGCTTCTATGCGACATGTTTTAAAGACTCATCATGCTGCTTGGGTAGCTATAGTTATTCTTTTCTTTTTTAAATCTCGGGGACATTTTTTTCATGTATATTTAGAGAAAGTGAAAGGGAAGGAGGAAGGGGGAAGGGAGGGAGGGAGAGAGAGAGAAAGGGAGGGGAGAGAGAGAGAGAGAGAGAGCAAGCGATATCTACTGGTTGCCTCCCGCACATGCCCCAACTAGGGCCTGGGATCAAACCTGAAATGAAGATACATGCCTTTGACCAGGAATCAAACCCTTCGGTCCATGGGCCGACAACACTAACCACTGAGATAACTGGCCAGGGCTCTACAGTTACTTTTTCACTGCTGTGTACTCTTCTATTTTATGAATCTACCACAATCAGCTGAAGTATGTTTAGATTGTTTCTAGTTAGTGACTTGTGTATAAGCTGCTATGAACATTCTTACACAAATCTTTTTTGTGGACACATGTACCTGTTTTTCTTTGTTATAAATTTATTTGTCCTAATGTAGACATCTGTTTAACTTTATTACACATCTCAGAACAGTTTTTTAAAGAGGTTCTAACATTTTACACTCCACCAACAAAGTATGGGAGTTCCAGTTGCTTCTCATCCTTATCAACACTTGATATTGTTGGTCTTTCCAATTGGGCCATTCTGGTGAGTGTATAGAATAACTCACGCTATTTAATTTGCATTTTCCATTGAGTAATGATTAGTACAGCATGTAGATAAACAAGTCCACAAAAAGGAAGTGCAAATGAGTCTTAAACATGTAAAGAGTTTTTCAGCAATCTCAATCTTAATAAAAATGCTAACTGAGACTACTTTGTTTTTGTTTTTTAATACATATTTTATTGATATTTTTTTACAGAGAGGAAAGAAGAGGGATAAAGAGTTAGAAACATCGATGAGAGAGAAACATCAATCATTTACCTCCTGCACAACCCCCACTGGGGATGTGCCCACAAGCAAGGTACATGCCCTTGACTGGAATAGAACCTGGGACCCTTCAGTTGACAAGCCGACACTTTATCCACTAAGCCAAACCTGTTAGGACTAACTGGGACTATTTTGATGAAGTGGCCCCTCTTCATAGGCTTCTTGGCCATTTGGACATCCACTTTTATGTAATGTCCATTTAAGTTTTGCCCTAATTTTCCCCCTATTTTAAAACACAATCCTATGTTATGGATACCAGTCCTTTTTCAGCTATATGCATTGCAAATATTGCTCCCATATCTATGGTTTGCCTTTTCACTTTCTTAATGGTATATTTTGATGAGCAACAGGTTTTATTTTGATAAAGTCCAATTATCAGGTATTTTTATAATTATTGCTTTCTGCGTTCTATTAAACAATCTTTGTTTGTTACAACGTCAGGAAGAAATTCTGGTGTGTGTGTGTGTGTGTGTGTTCTTTCCTGATGAGGAACCATCAACGCAACATTTAGGAATTTATTCTACAGATCTGAGCCACAGGCATGTCCATAACTATTCTGGGTGGCACCATTTCTGACAGTGCAAGTATGGAAGTCATCTAGATGCCCATCAGTAGGCTCTATCTATGGCTCAACAAAAGATGGTACATCCAAGCAGTGGAATACTGGGTCATGCAAGAATGGGTGAGGAAACTTTCTGTATTTAATGTGGAAAGATCTCTAAGATATATAATTGCATGGAAAAAGGCAAGACACTGAGAGAACAATGGGCATAGTATACTGTCTTTGTGTATAAAGGAGTATATATATATATCTAATAAAAGAGTAATATGCAAATTGACCATATCTCTGCCACACCCACAAGCCATGCCGACCAGTCACACCTACCAGCCAGTCAGAGCAAATGTGCAAATTAACTCAACCAAGATGGCTATGGTCACAGAGAGAACAGGAAGGAGGCTTGCGTTGCCCCTGGTGATGGAGGAAGCCAAGCTTTCTGCTATGCCTGGCCAGCGGAGGCCTCTGCTTAAGGCAACAAAATTTCAATGGCTGTGCCAGCAAAAGGCTTGGCTTCACTCCAGGCTACAAAGTTTCAATTATAGAAGATAAATAAATCCCAGATACCAGGGCCTCTGTTTGGGTTGCCGGGGGCATGTCCAGCCTGCAAACCACCGCAGGCCGCTCCCCCAGGCCATCCCACATCCCAAGGGAACACCCATCCTGATCCAGGACATCCTTCAGGGCAAACCAGATGACCCCCATCCATGCAGCAGACCTCTATCCTATCTAAAAGAGTAATATGCAGATTGACCATCACTCCAACACACAAGATGACTGACCCCATGTGGTCAAAAGATTCTGCCCCCATGTGGACACAGGATGGCCACCACAAGATGGCCAGCAAAGAAGGGTAGTTGGGAGGGACCAGGCCTACAAGGGAGGGCAGTTGGGGGTGATCAAGCCTGCAGCATAGGGCAGTTAGGGGTGACCAGGCCTACAGGGGAGGGCAGTTAGGGGCAAACAGGCTGGCAGGGGAGCAGTTAGGCATCAATCAGGCTGGCAGGGGAGTGGTTAGGGGATGATCAGGATGGCAGGCAGAAGCAGTTAGGGGCAATCAGGAAGGCAGGCAGGTGAGCAGTTGGGAGCCAGCAGTCCTGGATTGTGAGAGGGATGTCCTACCTGGATCAGGCCCGAACAGGCAGTCAGACATCCCTTAAGGGGTCCCAGATTGGAGAGGGAGCAGGCTGGGCTGAAGGGCACTCCCTTCCCCCTGTCCCCCGCACAAATTTTGTGTACTGGGCCTCTAGTATATATATATATAATTTCAGGAAAGACACTTGAGAAGCTGTTAACACTGGCTGCCTCCTGGTAGAGGGATTGAGTAACTGGAAGCTATGTGAAAGGCAAACTTTTAACTGTGTGTTCTTTGATTGCTTTGGAAGTTGAAGCCATATGAAGGTTTTACTATCTGGAAATAAATACTTATTTATAAATAGATGTTATTCTAAATGGGTAAGATTTTCCATATGTGGACATTGGTGAGATAGGGCAGTCCACAAGGGGAAGAGCTGGAGCAAAAGCATGGACAAGGGAAAGTGGATGCAAAGCCGGTGTGTCTGCGGCTTAAGAGCCCTTCACAGACCTTTGCCCAGGGTCTCATCCTGGCCTCAATGTCAATCCCAGGGGGGTTTGTTGTCCTGGGGGTAAGCCCTCTTGGGTGTCCTACAGAACGAAGCCCGCAGCAAAGTGCCCACCATTGTGTTGGGGACACTTCATCTACCCTGTGTCCCTTAAACCTCATTCCGATCCCCAGGGGCAGTCTGAGGATCGATGTCTATTGGACAGAAGAGGAAAGTGGAGCTCAGAGAGGTTAAGTCACTTGCCCAAAGTCACAGCAGCCTAACTGGTCCCAGGGCTGGTATCCTCCCCTCTCCAGAACACAGTTAAGACCAGGCTGGGAAAGTGGAGGATGGAAAGAGTTAAGCACCCAAGAGTAAGCAACCAGGCACTTCCATGGCTTTTTCTGGGGCAGCCCCAGGTTGCTGTCTGGCCTTGGGCCCCATCAGCACCCCCTCTACGCCCCCTCCCACCGCCGACTGCAGGAAGGAGGCACAGATGGCAGGCGAGGATGAGGCCCCCAGCCAGGCTCACCCAGCTGTCACGTTGGAGAGCACCGTGCATCTCCTCCTCCTCCTGCCTTGAACAATTGGGAGCCGGCCAGCCTGGCCCCAGCTGTTCCCTCTCCCTGGTCCAGGGCTCCTGCCAACCCACGCTTCTGAGGCCTTTGTCCCTGGTGGAGGAGAAACACAGACTCTCTGCACATCGGAGCTGGACCAGACCGCAGAGGACTCCGGGTCCCACACCACCTCTTCCAGTGGGGAAACTGGGCCCAGAAAAGCCAAAGGACCTGCCTCAGGTCACAAAGAACCAAGCAGAGAAGTGGGGCTTCCTCACTCCCAGTGCAGCTTGGGATTTGGGGGCACCCTGAGGGTGAGGGGTGCTCAGGCAGGTGGCAATACCCCCTTCCCACTGAGCTTCAGCCAGGGCAGTTCTGTTCATCCTGATTTTATACAAACATGTTCCTTCTGCGAAGTCACAGTAGCCTAACTGGTTATGTTTCAAAGGCCTGCAGACCCTTAGCAGGTCTGTGAGCTAACAGAAAAACTGCACTTAAATTTTTCCTAGTCTCTAACGAAAATTTAATATTAAGTTTAGCTAAACCTACAACTTTTCCATCAATAGACAAGACAGACATTTTCAGATCACATTAACCTGGTACACACTCCTCATCGCTTTGAAAGTACAGGATTTGTCAGGTCCTCCACTTGGTCATGCTGTGTAATCCTATCTAATAAAGAGGGAAAATATTAATTGACCCTCACACCATAGCAAAGATGGCAGTGCCCACACCCAGTAAGGAGGGAATATATTAATTGACTGCCACGCCCTCAAATATGGCGACACCCACAGCCACAAGATGGCAGCACACAATCCCCTCAGCCCCCCAACCACCCAGGGGCAGCCCAAGGTGCAGGCAAGCCTTGGATGGCAGCTGTCCAAAGCTCAGGTAACCAGGGCCGGCCAAGGCTTGCACTACGGGCAGTGGCAGCAGCAGAGGTGTGATGGGATGTCACCTTCCCCTGATTACACCTCCCACCCCTGAGGGCTCCTGGACTGTAGAGGGGCAGGCTGGCTGAGGGACCCACCCTCCAGTGCTTGACTTTTCATGCACTGGGCCTCTAGTATATTAATATAAAGGCACACATACTACTATAATTCTGGTATGCATTTTGATAACTCTATTTCAATAGAATTGGTTCCTTTGTTATATTATTCATTCTATTTTATGGACTTAAAAACTTTACTCTGGAAAGAAGTCCATGGGCTTTTCCAGACAGCCCAAGTGGCCTATGCACCCCTCCAAAGTTAAGGACCTGTCTCATTTGGACAAAATGATCCAGTGTTAAACACTAAAACTTGAAAACCTTTACACTCTATCTGTAACCTCATAAGACTAAGATCGAGGCTGAACTCCCTCCCCATAAAGAAGTAATGGGGTTGGATGGAGGAAAGAGAAGGGGAGGAGGGAGGATGTCCTGGTGCCCTGGTGAGGAGCCCGTGTGCATGCTCTGTACCAGGCACCCTCCCATGCTTTAACACTTCACTGAATCCTCAGAGCAGTCTTGGGGTTGGGACTAGCATTTCTCCCATCTTACAGGTGAGGAAACGGAGACACACAATAGTTAGATAACTTGCCCAAAGCACATGGCCAATAAATGGTGGAGCTGGGATTCGAATCCAAACTGACCGACCCCAGACCCTTTGTGCCCCATCACTGGGCAGCCTGCCTCCCTGTCTGGGAGATGGAAGTCTCTTATGGAACATCCCTAAGGTGTTGCTGTGGCTTGCAAGGGAGGGAGATAACTTCTCTTTCGGGGTGGGGGGGGGGCGGCGAGATAGGATTCTGAAGGGTTTGTTGCTCCAACTGATTGTCTGACAGATGGGGCATGAACTAGCTGTGCAGCCTTGACTAAGTCTCTTGCCTTCTCTGGGCTTCAGGGTTTCCATCTCTAAAGGGCCGCCTTCTAAGCACTGCCGTCCCTGCCTTCCCCCTCCGGTGTTTACCTGAGGGACAACCCACTTAGAGACTTAGGTTGCTTAGCAACTGAAATCAAGGTCTTGGCTGAGTGGAATGGAAAGGGGGGAGGATAGGCTAGCACCAAGCCTTGCTGATGCCACAGAGCCCTCTCATGTTTTGAGAGGCTGTGAGTGCTGTGACCTCCCCACCCCCACCTCCATCAGCTTGACCTGTCCCTTTAAGAGCCTTGGGATGAGGTCAGGGACATATGGAAGGGCATCCTGAAAAGGCAAGTGCCCTTAGGTCTAAGTCAGGCCTGGAGTTTCTCAGGCAAGGCAAACACATAGTCACTGTCCCGGAAGCTGCCATGGGACAGGTCAATTCGTAGGGGTCTTGGCCAAGGCCTTAGGGTCCCACTGCCTCCCCCACCTCCCTCAAGCCAGTCACCTTAGTTCCACTCGCCACACCCCCCTGTACCCTGTATCACTTTTGCTGATGTAGAGAGTCCAGGGACACAGGAGGAGGGAGCTTCTGAAGCTGTGGCCTCAGGCCTGATGGGACAGGCGGGTCCCTCGAGGGTGTGAGGCTGGGAACAGATCTGTGGGAACAGATCTCCCTGCAGTCTGGAATTCCACTCTTAGCCACATACTCCTGTGGATCGCAAGAGTTTGGTTTCCTTAAATCTCACCTTAACCTTAACTGAATGCAAATCCCTTGTAAAGGGAAGCCACCGTGATTACCAACACCTTAGTAGGTCTGATGTTTGGACTCTGAGAAGTGGCCGAGTGCAAGGCTTCTTGGAAAGGGCATGAGGGTGTCCAGGCAGCTGTGCAATCTTGGATAAACACTTCTTTTTGGGGTCAGGATTTCTCATGGCACCACATGGGAATATGTGATTGCTGGAGCCTCTGGATCTGGCATTTGTGTCCGTGTAGACTGGCCCTGGGGCCCTGGGGAGGTGGGCATGAACTGTGGGGACTGTGTAGCTTCAGGCCAGCTCAGCACAGAATCTCAAACCCATGCCCACATAATGGGCCTGTGCTTTGGCTCTGAGCCACTTAGATTCCAGAAAGCTCCTGCCCCTAACTTCCAGCACCTTCTTCCCTCTAGTACCTGGGAGCTTGTTCTAGTAGCTATAATCCTATCTAATAAAGAGGGGGATATGCTAATTGATTATCACTCCATCACAAAGATGGCTGTACCCACAGCTAAGGCCAAGTTCCCATAAGGAGCCTTATGGAGCAATCAGCAGGGACCTGAAGCTATGCCCTCCCCCGCCCCTGTGGGGCTTGACAGGGGACCTCAGGCTGTGTCCCCCACCTGGGAGGGTTTAATAAAGGACCTCAAAGTGCACTTCCTGCTCTGGTGCTGGACTAGGGGACCTCAGGCTGCTTCTCCCACCCCACTGCCAGGCTGGGGGACCTCAGGCCATGCTCCCCACCTGGTGGGGCTTGACAGGGGACTTCTGGCCACACACCCTACCTGGTGGGGCTTGATGGGGGACCTCAAGTTGCACTTACTGTCCTCGTGCTGGGCTAGGGGACCTCAGGCCGCGCCCCTTACCTGGTAGAGCTTGACAGGGGACCTCAGGTCTGGATCTAGCCCAATGTTGTGGGCGGGGGGTGGGGGGAGCACAGCTAGGTCTGGGTCTCACACGATTTTGAGGTGCATGTGGGTGGGCAGGCCTTGACTCTGTGTCCTGTGGTGCACCCCAGGAGGAAGACTTTCATATACATTTTACTAATTTTCTTTCATCTCTGACACTTCTATTATAGAGCAAGGGCAAATAGCAATATTAAATTATTTCCTCTAATTAATCCCCTTTTAATGTGCATGAATTTCGTGCATTGGGCCAGGAGACCTGAGGCTGCACCCTCTTGCCTGGATGGGCTTGACAGGGGACCTCAGTCCACACCTTCCACCCCAGCACCGGGCCAGGGGACCTGAGGCTGCACCCTCTTGCCTGGATCGGCTTGACAGGGGACCTCAGGTCGTGCCTCCCACCCAGTGGGGCTTGACAAGGGACCTCAAGGTGCACCCCCAGTGCTGGGTTGGGGGAACTCAGGCCATGCCTCTCACCAGGTGGGGCTTGACAGGGGACTTCAAGTTGCAACCCCCCCGCAACCCTAGCACCAGGCTGGGGGCCCTCCAACCGCACCCCCTGCCGGGCAGGGCTTGACAAGAGTGGGACTGGCCAGGTCTGGATCTAGCCCGATGTTGTGGGGGAGGGGGCACAGCTAGGTCTGGGTCTCACACGATTTTGAGGTGCATGTGGGTGGGCAGGCTTTGACTCTGTGTCCTGTGGTGCACCCCAGGAGGAAGATTTTCATATATATTTTACTAGTTTTCTCTCATCTCTGACACTTCTATTCTTGAGAAAGGGCAAATAGCAATATTAAATTATTTCCTCTAATTAATCCCCTTTTAATGTGCATGAATTTCGTGCACCAGGCCACTAGTAAGAGAAATAATAGAAATAAAAGCATTATAGCTTTTATTGAGCACTTGCTGTATACCAAACACTCGGGTAAAACTTTCCATGCTTTATCTCATGTAACCCTGGCTGACAGGCCAGATAAGCAAGGAGGCTACCTCAGTGGTGCAGGATCCAGCAGCAAAGTGGGTCCAGCCCTCCCCTTCCAAATTCGTTTTCTGCTAGGATTCAGCCTGGTACAGTTCCATCAATCATGCCCCTAAAGAAACACTGACCACCATCCCTACTTGCTTTTCAGCACAAATGACTTGGCTGTGGATGCCTTCCCCTGTAGGCAGGGTGGGCTCACTGCTGGGAAGCTCATGGGCGGCACCAGGCAATGGAGGCCGTAGTAAGAAGGCCAAAAAGAAGTCTCCCTTTGCTGGCTGCAGGCTGGGCAGCCTACAGGCTATTTCTGAGCCTTCATGGACCAGAAAGGGGGTGGGGGGGTGGGGAAAGCAGTTGGTATCACGTAGCTCCTAGCGACTGAGCACACATCTCGGCCCCCTAAAAAACAGTGAGAGTGAGGCACAAAGAGGTTCCATGGGGTTCACGGAACCCCCAGGGGTTCACAGCTGAAGTGCGGAAGGCTTCAGGCCTCAGAAGAAAATGGACAGCAGACCAAGCTAACCGCCAAACTGGTTTGGGTCCAGGATGTCCCCATGGGTAGAGTCAGGGCCCACAGCCCGAGGTCACAGAGTCCTAGGGACCAGCCCTAGTTTTCCGGCCTCTGGCTCTGCAGGGGATCAGAGGAATGATGCTAAGGAGCATAAGTGGAGGCCCTGGCCCAAGACAGAGGGGTGGATTCCTTGACCTCCCAGCATACCCACCAGCTGGGCTGCAGCCCTGGTCCTCCCTGGACCTCAAATCCGGATAACACTCCACCCCATAACCTTGAAATAAAATAAGGAAGCCACATTTTCCCTGCTGTTGAAGGCGTTGCCTTCACTTTTTTCACAAGCAAGCAGTCATTCTTCCAAAAAAGGAAAAGCACAAAGCAAGGCTGTCAATCTCGGGCCTCAGACAAATGGCATAAAGTTGCGACTTCTCTCTCTCCCCCTTTCCCAAAGTCACTTACTGTACATTTGGGCTGTCACAGCCTTTGAGATGCAAATCACAGCAAGCAGAAGGCAGCTTGAAGAACAAAGAACCATTGAGGAAAGATCAGAAAAATGAATTTGGAAAAGGCTCCCTGAATTCCCCCAGGAGAGGGGGAGATGTATCTGTAAAGAGGAACAGTGGTAAAGGTTTGGGGCTATTTTTATGGGGCAGAGAAGGACTGAGGAGCTCCGAGCTGATTGTGGGGAGTGATGGGGAGGGAGAGAAATCTAGAATGGAAGCAAAGGCTTTGGATGAGCAACAACAACAACAAAAATGTCTGATTTTATTACAGTTTCCAGCACTGAGCTGGGCACTTTCCCTACCCCCCGTTTTTAATAGGCCTCAAATATATTGTGAGTCATAGAGCTTGCTGGTTTGTCAACCACGGGGGTCCATTCCTGAGACAGAGCAGCTAGGTGGGGAAATACTGTTCTGAGGATGTGAAGGGTACCACATTGTCCCTGGGGCCTGTTGGGGAAGGGATCCCAGGACCGGCAAAGGGAAAACCGGGGAGATGGGGCACAGGGTCTCTGGGACCTGGCCTCAGGCCAGCACAAGGCCTCCTTGCTGAGCACCTACTGTATGCCCTGTACAATTCTGACATGTTCCCCACTCTTTGGGGCTCTCAGTCCAATCAAGGTGGCTAACTGGACCATGAACTACATGCCCACAAGGACTTGGTCTGCTGCATCTTGGGCCCTGAAGTTGTGACTAGAACATAGTAGGTGCTCAATATACATTTGTTGGGTGGAAGGCTGGGTGGGTGAATAAATTGGATGCAGGAATAGATGGGAGGGTGGGTGGGTGGGTGGATGGGAGAGGGAGGGTGGATGGGTGGGTGGATAGATGGATGAATGGGAGAGGGTGGGTGGATGGGTGGGTGAAGGGAGAGGGTAGGTGAATGG